>BMAU01019056.1:0-129772 GCA_019973935.1 Trichonephila clavipes
TATATATAAAGCTTTAGAGAAAATAATACTGAAAAATAAAAGTTCTGATTTTAATTTATATTTTTAAATAATCACATGGATTTACATGCGTACAACGTTTCCATCAATTAAGATAAAATATAAAAGAAATGAGTAAAAGAAATTATACATTTAAAAGGTGTGATTTTAAAGTGGTTGTTGTAAGTGGAGAAAATGCTGTTTACACCGCATGTTTCCAAAAGAACACTAGATTTTTAACGCTCTATATAGTATTTATTACATAAAGCATATTAGCATGACTCATACATCAAGTGAAAGAACAACTGAAATAGTTTTGTTTGATGGCATGTGTGTGCTTCCGCGCGAAGTGTATACTAATTTTTTACCCCTTTCAAGCCGATCAGTGCGTTAATAGAAATATAGCGACTAGTGAACAGAAAGTCTTTTGTTTGCAAAGACGGAATCTACTATTACTGTGCAACGATCGCTTCCTATTTAGTTCGGTTGTCAACTTCCAAACGATAATAGCATTCGTAGATGGAATAAGCAGTTTGAAAAAACTGGTTGTGTTTGTAAAGGGAAAAGTATGAGACTATCAAGTCTTAGGGAATAGTTTTGCTCGAGTAAGATACTCTTTCTTGCGTAGCCCAAATAAATCTGTTCGGTACGCTAATCGTGAATAAACAATATCATTGAAAACTGTTTGGAAAGTTTTACGCAAATTCTTAGAACTACGTCCGTATCGTCTGTAGTTGCTACAAACTCTAAAACCGGTCGACTGCGGTTTACGCACCAAATTCGCATACGACATGTTGATGAAAGCTAATGAAAATTTTACGAATTATGTTGTATTCAGTGATGTGAATCAACGTTTTACCACAGTTTACATGTGAACACACATGTTGTGCGCACCTGGAGCTTAGAAAATCCCCACACGAGGTGCTAGAATTGCAACAAGACTCACTTAAGTTTAATGTTTTTAGTGCCATATCTCGGGGGAAAGTGTATGGACCTTTCGTTTTCGGAGAGCCAACTATTACTGGTTCTGCCTATTTTGATGCTCTACAACTATTGATATTTCTTAAATTGGAAGAAAGTGAAACACATCAAGATGGTGCACCGCCCATCAGGCATATCTCAATACGTGATTAGATAAACATCACTGTATCCAATAAATGGATTGGCCGCAAAGGCCCTCACGATAACCCTTGCTTTTCACGGCCTCCACGTTCTACCGATTTGACTTTACTTTAGTATTATATGCATAAAATATTAATATGAAATCTTTAATTAAAATTGTATGTAAACTTTCAGCATAAAACTAACATTAACATGTATAACTACATATGTTTTAGTACAAAATTCCTCATTATTAAAATTAAAGCGAGCAAATCTTAAAGAACATTTTACATATTTGAGGAATACGACTACTGTAAATGTATTAATACACTTACATGACTTTAAAGGCCTTTTTACTCTAACAAAATTAACTATTAAAGACACACATATAAGAATCCTAGTTGTGACTTTGGCTCGCTTCCATTTGCCACTCAAGGAAGTTTATGTATAAATCATGTTAATGGTCTAAAATAGAGTAATCATTTTTCGTGCCTTTAATCATTTCAAAATTTTCGCAGACTCAAGATGACGGGGCTTACCAAAAGTACTTGATTAATTGCTTCAAGGTCACCCATTAATTAAGTCTTAAATTATTACTTCAGAAATTTAAATAGGTTTCTCAATTATAGCGAAAATATTAAAATGTTTTTCAATGTGCACATGATTCATAATTTATTCCAAGCGTATAAGATGGAAAGGTACGATTTCTAAATAAAATATAAAATTAGTAGTCCACTAAATATAAAGTAGATCCACTAAAGTCTCTTGCCGCCTTCTGAAATTCGGAACGGCTATTGTTAAATTTATGAAAGGGGAGGAGAGTCTATAAATAGTAAAGTAACAAAATGCATTACTGAATGAAACCACTTACAGTATTATCTCTAGGAAAATTGGGGAGTTAACATTCCTATCTCGAAATCAGAAATAAATAGGGGGGATTATATACAATGATGTGAAGCAGTGGTTTTTGAAATGTAGTCCACAGAATCCTGGGGGTCCGCAGCGCTTCTCTAAGGTTCACGGAAAATTTCATGTAATGACGAGAGTTTCCTGTTTTACAGACTCTGAAAGGTCTCGTGGGAAAAATTGAAAAATGTGTGTTTTGTGTCATACTAGACTATCCCAATAAAGAATCTCTCCACTAGAACTTATATTTTGATCAAGATTATTATGTCAGGGAGGGATGTTTAAAATCTTGGGAGTCCGCGATGTCACCCTTATACATAAAGGGGGGAGGGGTGCGACAGTGGAAAATTTAAGAATTGATGCAGTAGAGAACCATAGATTTAGTACAAAAATATTCCTTGTACCTTGTAGATATTAAGGCAAATCACAGAACGGTTAAAAGGATAATTTGTTTTTTCGTGATTCCCTACACTGTGGTGTGAGAAAAACGATTCGAGAAAAAAGAAACATCTAGTTTTAACAATATACTTTTATTTGAAATGTTCTAACTTTTCACTGTCAGCCGCAATGGATCCTAATTTCAATGTAATTTTACGCACATTGGTGCAAAGAGAGTGAGTGACACGTTGCCTCAAGCTTCCATAATGCGGTCTTTAAGTTTCCTATTTTTAATGTTTGTGGATAGGTCCCAACACTTGCTGTTTCAGGTATCCAAACAGGAAAAGTCCAGTGGAGTCAGATATGGTGAACATGGAGACCACAGACTTCGACATTATCATTCTCAATAATTTGACCGACGTGGCAATGCGCCTATATATATATATACTCACAAGACATCTTCAGTGAAGCGGTATTTTGTCAAGGAATTCGGCAACCAAATGATTTTGCATAACGGTGCTGCGCGCTTGGCTACCTTTCTTTCCATAGTCACTACTTTTATGAACAAAGCAGCTGTCATTTCTAAGTTAGAAGGCCAGCAAGACACTTTAGTGGGCATACAATTAAATTTCGAAATTATATTACATACACTCTATAACAACAAATGAAACCCTAAAAAGGTTATACAAAAGGGACGAGACTACATATGTTCATAGTTTACGATTCAGGATACTAATTGTTATTTCTAGGTGGCTACTAACTTATTATATGAAGCTCTAACGCATTAATACAGATCATCCGAATGGTGTACAGCACGGTGGACATTAAAGCAAATGCAGCACTTTTGGCCACTGATGAACAGGCATCTCTTCGATTGTTCCAGGATTGCACCGACCTATTACTCCAATTAGAACATGTAAGTTAAGTAATTCAACAGGAGAGCATTCCCTGAATACTATGAGTAAATGTTCCTCCGAATAACAGGTTTCAAAAGGGCCAGAGATAAACCATAATGTATTTTATTCATATTTGTTTAATTTTCAGGAATATTTTCTGAATAAAACATTAAATTACTATGATGTCACCCTTACCGTAGAGTGGTTGGTGATGCTTATTTCTGTGCCATAGGGCTTGGATTCCGGAGAAGGCATGAATGTTTATAAATGTATAGTGCTTGTGTGGCATGGGGGTACTCTAAATACCTATTCAGCCCACAAGTCCTCTCATGAGGTTGGTTTAAAGAGAATAGAGATTGGAGACCTCTCCTGATTACCTCCTGAGTGGTTTCCCGCAAAATTGGGATGAAACCGAGCAAAGTCATACCTTTACTTGTATGTTGATCAAAGCAACGGCTAACGGTAGGCGTACATCTTGCCTTTGGCAGCGATGAATTCCGTTGGCCTCGAACTGACACCATCTGGCGGGTGGCACTAGCAACACATCAAATTTACTCATTTCAATTTCATTTGGGTAAGCTTTTGGTGCTTCGTTTTTTTAAAAATTTTAAAGTGTGTATAAATAGTTTTAAACATGTATTGAACTCAGAAAAAAATTCAAGAAAAATTTGATTTTAACGATTCGTTTCTATGATGCATACATTATATTATTAAATGAAATAAAACTTGAGATTGCTTATACTACGAATGTTGCAGATAATACAAATTTTATTGTAATTTCTTTGAATATATTTTGAATACGTTGATAGCTTCTACGAATTATTAATTGACTGGTGAATTTCCTTATCGTGTAATTACATGTCATCAAACGAAATAACTTAAAATAAGTAATTTTTAAGAAAATTCACGATGTTTTTATTTGTTTACACACACACACACATACTTAGAGATTTTAAGAAAAATGAAATAGTTTGAAATTTTTCGTAGGACATATATCCCATTTTTTTCACCCGTATCTCGCTGTTCAAAAACGGGTCAATTTACTGCAAAAATCAATGCTGATCCATTAACATACTCAAACAGAAAAAAAAGTTTAATAAAACTAATAGTTCCTAAAGAAAGAGAAATTATTTAGTTCTGATAATCGGTCTTATCAGTTTTTGGTTAAAAAATTATAAATTGTTTAAGCAACAAATTTCTCCGTTAGGTAGAAATAAATGCTACACTAGAACTAATATTTTGGAAGATACATCAAAAATTTAGTTTCATAACATGCTCATAAGATGATTATTATACATGAATATATTATAAAATATATATATAACAAATTTTTAAATAATTGCAACACAAATAATTTGTTATTGTTTCATATTTTTGTTTGTTTTTATTAACGTCACACTTTAAAAAAACACGCAGGCTACTGGGAGCAGAACTTATAATTTTGAACCACGGTTAGGTAACAACTACGACATCTGAATTAGGACCAACCTCATAATTTCCCCACCACGCAAACAGAACGACTTTGAGCCACAACAGATTCAATGTGAGTCAGACCCTCTACACAGCTGGTCTTCTATTACTCCGTTCTAAAAATATTTTGGAATTTTATATAAAATTATGTAATTTGGGGAAAAGTAATTATTGAAAACATGTATTTAAACCAGACAAATGTTAGTACATGATTAGAAAGTGTTAGAAATATGATTTCTTATCAGGCAGCGATCTTTTTTTCAAATTAATGAATTTGAAATCATGATAATCTCATACTTAGAAGTAATAATTAATGTTAATGCAAGGCTGGTAAATAATAACGAAAAAATTTTACTGTAAAAAGAAATGCCAAAAGTCGTGCCAGATGTCGTGACCCGAAGGTTATTTCATTTCAGTGTAGCGAGCGGAATCACACAACTTTTGTAAAACTTACTTTTTATTTAGAAATATTTAATGCAGAATTGAATCATAGACTATTACATCTATGAGATATAACTTTGACATATCTAGTTATGCTCTATTAGAAAGGAAATATGGATGGCGGCGTGGTATTTGCGGACTCAAACACATTTCGTGGTCTGAGCGGTTACATTTATTCTCCCGTCTTAAAACAGATAAAGGGTGTAGATAAATAAGGAATAAAATACTTGTAAAAATCACAAATATAATTTTAAAAAGTATGTTAAGTGGCAAATCTCTTTCACGTAAGATTTTTTTTTGTTGTTGTTGCTGTTTTTACCGAAGTTTATCGAATTACAAGGATAAATACATTTTTGCCAGTCAAATTTAATTATTTATATTGGATTGTGAATGCATTTTAAACACATAGAGAAATGTAATAACAACAAAAACTTTCTGAGAAATATTTAAAAACTAATATTAAGTAACAGTATAATGTAGGGTATGGACAAATTTCAGGGATTAGTATTTTAGATTCAAATAAATATTAGAACAGATGCAATTACCATAAAATTCATTGGCTTCATTAATGTAAGTAAAGATAAATACTAGAAGTGAAGTAAATAAAACAGATATAAATAAGTAAAAGAAAAAGAAATACTAACTAACCTTTATTGTAAAGGCATAAATGTCATTTACCATTTGATTTAGTCTCACCTGGTTATAAAACTTAAAGATTATAGATAATTTTTTCTGAACTGTTCGATGTTTCGAATTGCATTTGTGATTTTTAAAGTATTTATTTCCTTATTTATCTGCACCATTTTTCTGTTCTAAAATGGGGGTGGGAATGTGTCCCCTCAAACCATGAAATGTTATGTGTCCGCAAATAGCACGTCCATAACTACCACGCAACCAAATGGATAGCCGTAGAAACATGTGTTTTGTACCTACTGCTTTCTTTGAACTGACAGCCACATGGCGTAACTGTTTACCTTAGGGCGTGGAGAGAAGAAAAGAGGGGTAACAAGCAATTGTCCAAGAAATGACGCAACACTCTTATCGGTTTCCATTTTTCTATTATATGTAAGTAAAATTTTAAATAATTAATTCCATTAGACTACTTTTTTAATCATTCTGTCATTACGCCCTATCGATCATGTGTAATGTATATGTCGAAAGGAAATGATTAAATTAGGGATTTCATCAAATCACTGGGGAAAATGATCAATTCACGCAATATGTTAAAACAAGAACTGTGTACGGTGATTTCCTTAAGAAAAGTAAGTGATCTCATCAAATCCCTAACCTGTTTCTTTGAAATGATGAAATAATATTGCCAAGAGTTTAAAAGTGTTTATTTAGCAAATCTGGAACATTATTAAAAGTAGAGTAATTAATACAGCAATAATCATTCAATTACAAATTATTTATTCGAAATTAATTAACAAAAAAAAATTAGATAATACAGCAGGTATTTTTTTTAAAAAATATTTGTAGTAAAATTCCAAACTTTTTTTTTTAAATTATACATTAATGTATTACTTCAGAAATATCCTGCTTTATTTGTAACACCTTTTTTACAGTTGTTATTTCCCTTTTTAAAATAGCTTCTTTTATTCTCAAAATGTTTTTTTTTACCTATAGAGAGGGCGTGGTCGAATTTCATATTTTGTTTTTGTTTACATTATTCAATTTAAGTTTTATCCACTTCTAATTTTTAAGCATATAAAAGTGGTTTATCTATCAAAGATAATAATGCAAAGAATAAAATTATATATATAAAAAAATGATATTTAGGTCATTTTGTTTTGGTGCGTCACGTCAGAATCCCGCGGCTGCCTGGCATGGACGAGGAGAGGAGGAGGTAAAAGGGAGTGGTAACAAGCGAAAACAGCTCTACAAATGATGAAATGTTCATTTCATTATTTCACTGAAACAGTTAGGGGATTTGATCAAATCATTTGCCTACATTCGGGAAATGACCTCAAAGAGACGTTATTTAACGTTGCGTGAATTGATCGACTTCCTCAGGTATTTAATGAAATCCCTATTTTTATGATTTTCCTGCGACACGTACATTATTATTTTCAAGTTTTAAACCTATATAAAATCTGTATTAAACCATGTTTTTCTCCTTAAGTCAGCATTTCTCAAACTGTCGACCACTTTTTCTATTGGGAAGTGATAACTTTACGAGGGGGCACGATCATATTAAAAAAATCGAAAACAAAAGATCAGTTAAAGAAATTAATTGGCTGAAATTAAGCAAACAAAATACATTCTGACATAATGAAAAATAAAATGCTAATTTATACTCATTTTATACACTTATGAATGTATCAGTAATACACAATGTATTTTATAATTAATTTAACAATACTAAGTTAAGAAGAAGTTTAATAATTACCATTGACCCCATGGGTTTGTCATATATACAATTATATACACAAACTAACACATGTATTGATAATTTAATCGGTTTATAATTTAGTCCTTTAACTACCGATTAAAAGGTTCGTAAGTCGCTCCCCAATGCCACCCTTTTCCACGTAGGGTCGCGTTAGTGATGCGTTGGAGGGAGAGAAAATGAACAAATATGCAAATACTCTGCGATATGTAAATCCTTCACAAACACTGTCAAGGTCCTTTTATTGCATTCCAAAGCCTTCGGAATAATTTTATGGATGACAGTGCACAAAAAAATCGTACATCGGAAAGACATACATATACGTCCGGGGCACTTAACGCTTTGTCTGAGCGAGACGTTTATATACACTGGTGGCATTTAAGATAATTAAGTCGTATTGCAGCCGTAGCATCAAAGTATACTATTATTTAATTCAGTACATTGTTATTGTGTGAAAGGGGGGCGTAATGAAAACTGTTTCTGAATATTGGGTTATAAACATTGAAAGTTTGAGAAGCATTGCCTTAACTAAACATGTGAATAACATTGAAAAGAATAGCACGAATAACTATTTAAATGAAAACATGTGTCTCTAAAATAAAATAAAGGTTAAAAGGCTTAAAAGGTTAAAGTATATATATATATATATATATATATATAAAGAGTGTTTTTTTTCCAGGTATAAAAGTTTAAGTTGGCATTACTTCCCAAGATGGCGATCTATTTAACAGCTGTCAAGTGATTTATTCTGTTTGGTTTGGCAATTCATCATGAATAGACTCACGTCTGAACAACGCTTTCAAATTGTCGTCGAATGGGCCCAAAACGAGATTGCCGTTTTTCCCGATTTTCATAAGCGAATTTTGTTTAGCGATGAAGCGCACTTCTGGTTGAATGGCTACGTCAACAAACAAAACTGCCGCATTTGAAGTGAAGCTAATCCACAAGTGTATGTCGAAAAACCGTTACATCCAGAAAAACTGACTGTTTGGTGCTCTTTATGGGCTGGTGGAATCAATGGTCCGTACTTCTTCAAAAACGATGAAGGCCACAACGTTACAGTAAATGGTGTTTGGTATAGAGCAGTGCTTCTCAAACTTCCAATACTGACGCCCCCATTTTAATCCCGATTTTTATCGCGCCCCCCCCTTACACATTAATATACTGAATGCAATAAAAATGCACTTTGACGCTAAAGCAAAAAATTTTATTATAAACCGTACAAATTCATGACATAAGTATTAAATTTTGTATATGTTACTTTTAAGCAAAAAAAAAGTAATAGTATAATTATTATGTTATTTTTCCTTCCTCTAATTTTTAAATGGGAACATATTGCAAAATGCAGTGTTTGCTTAGAAGAAAAAATATAGATATAAGCTAAATATAGAAAAAGAACTCAGAGGGTCAACTTCCAATCATATAAGCATTCCTTTGAAAAACTTTGCTCTGCAAGTCAAGCCCATGGAAGTCGCTAATACTTATTAAACTTGTTCTTAATTTAGTATTAATTAATTAGTTATAAAATAATCTGTGAAGCATTGATACATTAAAAATATACCGGCTGAAGTAGCCACTCTTTGCACGAGTTCATTTATAAGAAAATAAAACATTATTGATATAATCGCTAAATTGTAAGGAGAGTAAAGCCAAGTGCGCGACAATGTTTACAAAAATGTAAAATGATTTTTTTAAATGATTGCTCAGATTATAATTAGTTTTAAGTGAACTGTAATTTTAAGCCTCACAGAATTAGCATTTAGAATTGATGTTGAATAATGAACAATAAAAGAAATTCTGATAAAGAATAATTGTATTATTTTTAATATTGAAAGCGAAAAGACTTCAACATGTTTTAACCCTGGAGCAGGCACGCACTCGATACTAATAGTCGAGCGGGGTTAATGAGTCGTCCCAATCTTTTCTTTTTATAATTATTTTTATAGTACACAATAAAAATCGTAATTCCAGTGAACAATTTAATAAAGAGAAAATATACTTATCTACTTTCAAGGACACAGAAAATATTTCGGAAAAAAAGTTATCACACCGGGAACTCATTCAAAACAAGTACCTTAAGATTGTAAAAAAAAAAAACGTTTGTCACTCCCAAAAAAGAGGGAGATATGTGACAAATATATTTTAGTTCACGTTAAGACTGTCAAACAGGATGATAGTATCAGGGCCATTGGTAACAATTAAACAGTTTTGGCAGAATTACCGATTTCGTGCACTCTGTGCTCAGCGTGACCGCTCCCGAATTAAAAGTGTATTTATTAGAACATGGATGTTCTAAAAAAAATATGTAAAACGTTTTTCGTTATCATAAAAATATTTTACAAGGAAAAAAAAGCGCAACAGAAATAGTTTTCTTACAACTTCCCTAAATGAAAAAAAACAAATACATAAAAGCAGGGACGTAACTAACTGTACAAGTAAGTTCGAAGGTCAAACCGCAGTAAATACATTCTGCTGCCTACAGATGATTACAATAATGCAACAGGGATGAATTTTTTATCTTCCTAAAATTTTTTTTGATTATGGGTCTGGGTTTTGTTTTTTATCAAGCAATAAAAAAATCTCTCATCATTGGATTACAGCAAATCAAATAAAATGTGTTTTATTTGGTTATAGTATAAAAAAAAAGATATATAATGAGGTTTTGAAGTAGAAGCTTTCATTTTTCGTGACGTAATATCGCAGATGATATATATAAATTATATCAGTGTAAATGTGTATTTTTTATTATGTCAGAAAGTATTTTGTTTTACTTCATTCCAGTAAATAAATTTTTTTAATCGTTTATTTTCGATATGCTCGCGCCCCCCTTGTAGGCTTATCGCGCCCCCCAGGGGGCGCGCCCCACAGTTTGAGAAACACTGGTATAGAGCAATGATTACTAATTTTTTCATTCCTGAATTGAACAATCATGATGTCCAGGAGCTGTGGTTCCAACAAGACGACGCAACATGTCACACAGCTCGTGCCACAATCGATTTATTGAAAGACACGTTGGGTGACCGCCTAATTTCACGTTTTGGACCTGTGAATTGGCCTCCAAGATCTTGTGATTTAACACCGCTAGACTATTTTCTGTGGGGTTATGTAAAGTCATTGGTCTATGCGGATAAGCCACAAACGCTTGACCATTTGGAAGACAGCATTCGCCGTGTTATTGCCGATATACGGGCACAAATGTTGGAAAAAGTCATCGAAAATTGAACGTCCAGATTGGACTACATCCGAGCCAGCCGTGGCAGTCCTATGCCAGAAATCATATTTTAAATGTAATGCCACAAGATTATCTTTCGAATAAAAAAATTCATGTCAATCGAATAATGCATCGTTGTTTTATTGCAATTTAAAGTTCTATACCTTTAAAAAAAACACCCTTTATAATTCTAACTTGGCTGACCAAACCAATGCCTGCAGACCATGTCGGATAAAGAAAGTAGAAGAAATAAGAGGATCCTATCTAGTTTATTATCGCTGTGTGTTTCAAAAACATCCCCAACAACAAGTGAAGGAGCGTTCTTTTTTTATCTTCTATAGAAATGGGGACAGTGTCAAAAAACGTAATCATGTGTGAGTGCAGCTTAAGGCTGTGGCGTTCTTACAAGGAAAGTTGGATGCGTCGGTAGTTTAGACGAGAAGTGAGACAGCTCGGCTTATAGAGATTGTAGCTTGGGGATTAGCAAGGCATCAGTAGATATCGATCTACTTGTACAAAGGCTAAAAAAATATTCATTGACTCGTGTATTAATGCAATAGTTTGTATCATATAGAAAAATAAAATGCTTTAATTTTTTTCAATTTAAATATTGTAACTATGGATTAAAGTTTGCGAAGTATTTTAATTCGGTTAGATTTATATAATTTTTAAAAAATTTTAGTGATTAATATTATTATTACGATTCATATTGTTTTATCTAGGATAAAAAATATGGCTCCTTCTTAGTAATAATGGATACACAAACAACCAATTCAAATACAAATAACTAAAATATTTGTTTGTTTTTGAAGGGGTATCAGAACACTTTTTTTCGAACCAAGTACTTTTTTAACAAATAGTCCATTTAAACATTATAAATGCTTTTTAGGACTCAATACCAATAAATACTAATATTTAACACACAAAATGTAAAATAAACTACTTAAATTTTAGAAAAATCACAACTATAAGGGAAAAAAAAATTTTGCAATATTTTTTTTAAAAACTTCAAATCATTTAGAGAAAAAATGTAACAAACTTATATTAGTAAGAGTATTACTAAAACAAATAAGATACGTGTATCTCGGAGATGTACTAAAATTTTAATGTTTTATTAAAATTTGAAAATTTTAGAGCTGCGTGTGTGTGTGATGATTGAGTAAACATAAAAATAAATGTGACATTCTTTATGAGACTATTATTTAAATAATAAGCCATAACTCTAAAAGTATTCAAACAATAAGAAATATTTTAGGGCATTCTCAGGAAAACAAATATCAGGTTCAAAAAATTTTACAGAAATACATTTGTAACATTTTGAGTTATCAGATTCGCCATGATATATTTTAAGCACAATTTAAATGCTAACTTCTGGTAGATCAAAGACCCTCTTCTGGTTTTTCTAACTTTGTAAAACTGATTCTAACTTGGCCTATAGGTAATGTAGAAACAAAATAAAATATGTTTTGTAAAAAGCCAAAAGATAATTCTATTCAATAAGATAAAAAAAAACCAAAAATAGCTTTCTTTTCCTTGGTTTTTGTTGGCGTTCTCGCAGAAGCATGATTAAAAATCAAGCATGTGTGCAAAACGTCACTTTAAATTATAATTGCTTTTATCATCTTGTAGCATTGCAATGTCAATCGGTAAAAGGCGTAGTTTTAGTAATTTTTATTTCAATATTTTCCATTATTATCTTAAACACTTTAATATAACTTTTTTTACCTCTTAATATTTGGAATATTTTATACCGATTTTTCTACGCATTGTCCCTTTTTTTACTCATAAATTTAGTCGTGTGATTGTAAATGTTAAAACAAATAAAACCGAAATAATAAGGGTATTTTAAAAGTATTTAGTTCATTATTAGATATTTTATTTTGTGTAAGACGCCACCAGTATCAGAAAGAAAATTGTATACTAAGGGGAAATGGGAAATACAATTAACCTTGAGTAAGATTTGTATTTTTCTAATTTATAATTTTTCGAGCTAAATATTTTTAGGGGATGTACCAGATTTATAACAAACACCAATTGTATCAAAATAAAAAAAAATTGCGATCTAAATCCTGATAATATTTCAAAAGATTATTTCATTTTTTTCTTATATTTTTTTAGGTTTGGATCCTTATAAATTAGGTTTTACTTCTATCCAATTAATTTCTTAATCATATCTTAAAATTTTATCCATTGATTTTTATAATTCAAAGAAACGTTCTTAATTAAACGAAACATAAAACACTTCATGTTTTACATAAATACATATTTATTATTATTTAATATCATTATTATTATTATTATTATCAATAATATTATCATTGCATCATTATTGTACTACTTTTTGAACCCAAAGCAACCTCTACCTAAAAAATTCCTGAATTGATTACATTTTTTAGTCGAGCAAGAGTTGTTCATATCTATTATATTTGTCAAAAGGAGAGGGGGATCGAAAAGAACAAAAAGTCTACTAATAAAATTTGAAATACTGTAAGGTTGGCTATGTGCACTGTCAAATCCCCTCACCCTGTTACTTTGAGTGGAGCAGTCCACAGTGACTTCATATCCCACCAGGAGTGTCTGACAAAAGGACGACACACGGGAAATGACACTGACGGGCATTGGAGACACTAAGCTATAGACGTAGGAAAAAGACTTTCTCCTTTGGCGTTTAATATAACTTAAATTTTCCATCCTTCATTTTGTTTAATAAATCATTATTCATCCTAAGGTTGTAGTCATTTTCCCATAATACATTTTTGGAAATTCTAAACAACGTCTGGATTATTAGAAATAAAGATTTATTTTGCTTCATAAGTCTATTACAGCACAGTGCATATTTTCTTTTAAAATAATATGTTTTCAAATTTTTTCTATAGAATAAAGATATACATTTTAATGAAATTACACCCCTTATATATATACGGTATCATTGAAATAATTTAAAATGAAATGTGTTGATATGACTACACATTAATTTAAACAAGAATGTTGGAATCCGTGCACAAGATAGGTTATTATTATTACTATTATTAATTTTTTGTTTCTTGGATTATTTTAGAAATAATCTGAAAAAATGAGTGCAGTGCGCTTCGTAGAATGTTATCTTTTAAATCGTGCGGCACATAATAATTAAAATTCGTCGTTTTTAGAAATAAACAGAGTTCACAGAATAATTAAAATTTATCAACTCTTAGATATTTCAAAATTTTAAATATTTTTGTATTAATTGTTTTTTCATTTGCTTTTTTAACAACGAATGGAATTTCCGTGTCAAAAAATTATTTAAATAGGACTGATGGACGTTTTTTTTAATATACTATTTAAAGTCAATATACAAACGATTTTCTAACACAAACGAGTTTTAAAAAATATTAATTATAGAAAAATAACTGTAATTAAGAAATTGTTGGAAAATCTGTATGTATTTGTAAAAATTTGTAAATAAACACTACAAAAAAAAGTGAAGTTAAGAGAGAGAGAGAGAGAGTTTTATATGAAAACCTCCTTATTAGTACATTCGCAAAATAACGAATTTTATGATACTAAATGCGTTATAGAATAACAGTTTCATCTCTCTCTCTCTCTCTCTCTAATAAGGCTTTTTTCCTACATCTCTAATTTTCTTCCTTTATATCTATGATTATTTAGCACTGCAAAACGTTCTTATTTCTTTATTTTAAAATGATTTTCTAGTGTTTTTATGAAGTAAAACAATTCCATGCCAACTCTAATAATTTATTCGTGGTTTACAATGAAATTTCTTTGAGGATTTTTTAAAAAAATTATGTATTTAGTTTAATAATAAACTAGTTAACAGACGCAGAAAGAACTAAGAATACACATGAACTATGACAATGCATTTTCTCTATGCCTTGAATAATTCAAATATTTTATTACGGCAAATATATATTTTATAGTATAAAGATATTGAATTGATAAACATGGTTTTCTTTTAATGTGATGTGATTGTGATAAACAATATACACTATTCTTTTGATTCGAAATCTTCCAGAATAATGTTAAAGCATTTCTGGAAATTTTAAAAGGAACAAAGAAAAACGTTCTTTGGAATCAAATAGCGATGAAATGTATTACAAATACAGTTTTTAGGATGTAAATACAAAGCTCACTTTGACTGAACGAAGTGAAAGAAGTATTGTTTGTAGAAATCAAATACAAGAGGAAAAATAATATTCATAGACTGAACACACATTTCTATAATAATATTTTTATATGAGTAACATATTTTTTGGAAAATATGAAACACAATACTACTAATTAGTTTATTTCAATATATTTTTATTGAGCGTATAAAACAATACTTTCCACACTGTTATTTAAAAATATTTTTTATAGATTATTTGCGTTTCTACAGAATTTATGATCTCATATGAAAGAAAGTGAGGAAAATTTATTCCTTTGTGTTATCTCAGTAAAAATCACTATTATTTCTTATAAATACTTTTTTATAGAAAAGACATTATATGGTGGTATACAGCAGAACATTTTCGAACAAATAATCATGAAAACTCTCTATTCAATTTATATATATTTCCAGTAAATAAAGTTATTTACATAAAAGCATGTTTATTATACGACAAAGTATTATCTGTCGAGTATGGAACAAAATATAAAACATCTTTTGTAAATTTTATTCAAGATTAAAAATATAAATGTATATAATTATTGATTATGATGGCACTGGAATATTTCCCATAACAAATATGCTAAAATTTATTATTCTGAGAGCTCGAGTTAAAACTTATAAAAAACTACAAATTTGTTGCATGCAAATGATGTCATTTTAAGAAATATTGTCATTTCCTGTAGTTAACAGAGATCTAGTGAGTCATCTTTATTATTTTGAAAGGTTTTCGGAGGAACTAAAAATATTCGAATCCACAATTCGATTGTTATTAAAACTAACACTGACGCGAGTTTTAACAACTTAGTTCATATTTTGTTTTTGTCTGAAATTTAGTAGTATACAAGTATTATTAGTGTTACAATTATTAGAACTTGAATAATTGTCGTGATTCCCCCCCTCCCAGAGGATTAACATTAATTTATCATTAACATGATTCTCTTTATGTTTTCTCCTTTAAGGATTGCGATCGATTATTTTGGCATTACCATGGAAAATTATCAGGATTTCTTTCCTCCAACGATTATTATTGAATTCGGACATATTTCTAATGATTTTTATTAGATAATTATCATGATCACTTTCTTATCCACACATGATTAATCTATGCCATGATTAATGATGCCATGGCTCCATGAATAATTGTCATGATATATTTGACTCTCAGACGATTAAAATTCTAAGACGATTAAAATCTGTCTTCCACAGATGATTACAATTATTAAAATTAGATGTTTTTTTTTATCTCAGAATACTAATTATTATACATACGAGTTTTCTTTTTTCCCTTAAACGACTATAAATATTATGATTAGGATACTTCATTTCCCACAAAAGATTATAATTATAGTAATTCGGAGTTTTCTTTTCCCTCAGATAATTATAATTATTATAATTAGGAATTTCTTTTCCTAAGCGATTATAATTATTATTAGGAGATCTCTCTTCCACAGATGATTATAATTATTATAATTAAGAAATCTCTCTTCTACAAATGATTATAACTATTAAATTTATAAGGCTTTTTTCCTCAGAGAACTAATTTTTATATATAGGAGTGTTTTCTTTTTTCCCCACAAACGACTACAATTATTATAATTAGGAGATTTCTTTTCCCACAAAAGATTCTAATTATTGTAATTCGGAGTTTTCTTTTCCCTCAAATGATTATAATTATTATAATTAGGAATTTCTTTTCCTAAACGATTATAATTATTATAATTAGGACATCTCTCTTCCACAGATGATTATAATTATTAAATTTAGAAGTTTTTCTTTCTCAGAAAACAAATTATTATGTATAGGAGTTTTTTTTTTCCCCTCAAATTATTATAATTATTGTAATTCGGAGTTCTTTCTCCATTTGACTGTATTTTACCATCGCAATGCACACACAGAGAGTCTTTCTTTATTTCTTTGAAATAAAAGTAATTATACATAGTGTTACTAAAATAACACATTTTTCAAGCATTGGAATGAGTAATATTGCATTTTTAGGTATAAAAATTATAAAGTAAGACATTGGGTGAAGAGAGAAAATTACAGAAAAAAAATGTTTAAACCATTCGAGAGAATACACATATATTGTATTAAAAATACGATTTTAATTTCATCCTCGTGAAATGATAAGAAAAAGGAAATAGTTCATATGAAAAAATACAACTCTTCAATAACAATTATCTTTCTTAATTCCTCCCCACACCAATAGGAGGACGTTTGAACATCAACATATTTAGTGCTCTTTGCTTCTCTTCACGATGGTGTTTTTGCGGTACTATGGTGGAACTCATGACACGTCAACCACGAGTCCGTTACCTTGATCACTAGGCTACCGCGACCACTTGATGGTGGGCTGGTGAGTGATTGAGTGAGTGAATATTTACGTCGCGCTGTTCAGCTGCAAGAGGGATTTTGGTGACGAACCTCGTAATTTTGAACCATTGCCAAGTGACGAGGACGACACCTGAACTGGTACCCCCTCTCCTAACTACCACACCACACCCATTGATGGTGGGTGGAGTGAGAGTAGTATTAACGTCGCCCTATAAAGTTGCAGTTGGCGACGGAGCTTATAATTTTGAATCATGGTCAAATAAAGAGGAAGATACTCGAGCTGACACACCTGTCTCCTAACAACAAGAGGATGTTTGAGCCTCGTCATACCTAATGCATTGATACTATCTTCACGACAGTTTTTCAGTGGTAGTAGTCTCGAACTCATGACGCGCTACCTGTGAGTCCGTGACATTGATCTACTATCTTGGCCACGCTATGGTGGCCGGTTTAGTTTTTATCGGTTACTGAAGTATTTTACTTTTGTGTTCAGATTTAAACTACTCTGTAAAAAACATTAAAATGGACTTTTCTTATCAATTGTCCTTAATTTTTTTTACAGCATTAAAAATTCGAAACTCGAAATCAAAAGATTATTTAAAAAAAATTATAAACTTACTAAAAGTATATAAGCAAATAAAGTACATTTACAGAAAAAAAAATATGATACACATATACACTGATGATATAATACACTTAGAAATGTATGAGTACTGTGCAATGCATTTTACAATTAATTTAACAGTACAATGTTAAGAACACATGGGTATGTCATGTATAAACATTATTTACAGAAATTAAAATTTTATTTGATAATGTGTACGGTTTATAATTAATTCCTTAACTGCCGGTTAAAAGTTATGCGATTCGCTCCTCACTGTCACCGTTTTCCTCGTAGGCCTGCGTATGTGATATATTGTAGAGAGGGAGGATTGAAAAGAAGGAAATCCTCAGAAATATGTAAATCCTTCGCAAACGCTGTCAAGTTCCTTCCATTGCATTCCAAAGACTTTGGAATTGTTTTAAGGATAGCAGTACACAGAAAAACTTGTACTTCAGTAAGACATATACATACGCTTTGATTGATCGAGGCGTATTTTTTACTCCGGTACGCTTAAGAAGTATTGCACCTTTAGCATCAAGGTATAGTATGTTTGAATTCAATACATTTTTATTGTATGGAAGGAAGCACGATGAAATCTATGATTGAATATTGGGTCGCCAGTATTAAAAGTTTGAGAAGCGCTGTATTACGTTGTTTTGCGTCATCGTTATGAAGCTACAGCATGAGGAGTAAACGCGGAATAACTGAACAAAATAGCGAGTATTCACTTGACGTAATTGATATTAAACAACGATCGTCTGAGTTTAACTGGCCAAAGACAATTTATCTCGGGTCAGTACACAGCTAGATTGGCGAAAGCACGTGCTAGAAGCTATAAACATAACATTATGAGTCCATGTTTCAAGGAAGAAAAAAACACGCGGATATTTGCCACAGTCATTTGACGATGGGATTCATAGAATCAGTAGCGAGCAGTGGCGCAGCTGAGAATATTGGAGCTTCACTGCATAGGGAGGTTTGGAGCCCAAGGCAGACCCTAAAAAAATGTACGTAATAGGACTTATAAAAACAAGAACTGGACCCCGTAGAAGCCTGGGTAACTCGCGATGCGTGGTTTACGTTACGCCAATAGTTGTAAGTAAACATTCAATGCGTTTCTACGTGAAACATTTTAAAATAAATCGATGATGTTTTGACAGGCTCGGACCTGTCTCGCGGGCACCTAGATGTGTGGAAGGTAGGGAAGAAACATTCGACATGACCCAATTAATCTATTTATTGCACAAAGAACAGAACACAATTTCAACTAATAATAGAAAAAGAATGCCTCAATGTAAACCGCGAAAGTGAAACAATGACGGTAAAATGCGAAGGAATAGGAGACAATGAAACTTGATCCTTTCCTTAACCCTCTAACCGGATAGCACGGAAAATTCCGTCAGTGTAAAGATGCTAGGAAAATGGACTGCACTGATTTTTCTGCCTTCAAGTAACGTTTTCAAAAGCGGATTACCCGCACTTTTCTGAAATCCTTTCCCCCTTTTAAGGTTTAACATCTTGAAAGATAATGAGGGACGAAGGTAGCAACACAGCAGGAGTTTTATGGCTCGCAGGGAATCCCGTGGTTTGACCCTGGGGCAATCGTAAAAAATCGGGGAGAAATTTCTTTAGAACCCAAGAAGTGTTTGTTTGCTAGCTTGTATTTTAAAAGTTTTCAAAAGTCCCAACGCATAAGTAAAATATGTTACAATTCCCTTTTGGTTTCATATTAATTTCAAACTGTAACAAGTTGGGGCGTGTCAGGGCAATCTGCTATTTTATATAGTTAGACAAATTATCTTTTTTAAAGTATACTCTTTCGCTTCATTTTTCTTATCTTAATCAATGCTTTCAGTTTTTGAAACATGATTATTTCATTATAAGATGCCCCCAAAAAAAATAATAAAACACCAAACACTTTAAAATTTGAAATCTTTTCAACCTTCCAACCACTAAAAATGAATAATTTTAAGCTTCATCAAATAATTTGAAACATTTTCTTACACTTTAACAAAAATAATAACAAAAAAAACTAATTAAAATCTATTAATTTTTTTTAGATTTCAAAGCCCAAGTGTTCAGGGAAGTTTACGTATAGTGCCTAGTTATATATTGTTAAAATACACCGAATTATATTTGAATTTAAGTGCTTGAACTTCAGTTTACATCAAAGACAACATGAATGAAGATTTTCCCACATTTTTTTTATAACTTGAATGTTTGAATAAATGGTAATCAAAAATATACGGAAACATTTACAGTAGACATTTATGCATATAAATAAACATAAAAATCAATTTTAAATTCGAGCTATTCAAAAACATTCGAATTATTCTTCAAAACTATCTATTTATGCAAAATACCTCAACATTTTTTTTTCAAGGCTAACTGAATAAGTAATTAAAATCTGGATATTTTTTGAAATCTCGACCGTATAAAGCTAGAAATTTTATGTTAGAAATTCCATTTGAAATTTCGAAAAAAAAAATGTATCGCAAAGTTAAAAATTATTTACCATAAGTTCTAGCAACTCTTTGAGTGTAATATAAATTTCAAATTTTATTATATAGCTTTTTTGGTATTTTTTAATATATTTTGAAGATTTCATACAATTCAGTTGAAAAATGCATGCTAAAAGCAAACAATATACTAAAAAAACCGAGGAATATACAATAAAGTTTTACATAGAAGCAAAACTGAGAAGCTAAAGGGTAGGAATGAAAAATTTTGAGTATATCTGAAGTAGTTTTCGAAATATTTATTTTAAAGTTCAGAAAATTTGTGTGCGTTATGTTATACTTAATATTAATTAAATAGTTAAAATAATATGTTAATAACAGTCATGTAATCGTGTGATGACACATTTATATACTAATAAAAATTATAATGGTCATTGATGCGAATGTCAAGAATTTTATGTAATTTTAAATTCAGACATTAAGATATTAATGTAGAAAATATAAAACGACCATCTAAAATACATGAAAAATGCAGTCTGCTATAAAATGATCTTGACAAACAAAATCCGGCATTTTCACTTACTATGGCAGAGCCGGCTTAGTCAGGGGCGATCTGGAAAAACAGAAAGAGAACCGCGGTTTTGATGGATGCCGCTCTAGCTTTTAAAGTTCCCAGGAAAAATTATATATATATAAATTACAAATGCAAAAATAAATCTTGTAATGTTCCATACATTTTTATAACAACGAATTGTGGAATTGGCTTCCAATACGTTGTTGTTTTTGACAATATGTAAGGTAACCAACCCTACTTTAGATAGATTTGTACTACTTTTTTCGTAACCGTATTCCTTTTAAAATTAATTCGTGCAGCCGAAATACACCTTTTGCACCCTTAAAAATTTATGTAAACTATAACGGTTAATTTTAATTTATGCAACTTGTGAAATGTTCATAATTAACCATTTCCGTCTAAACAGTTTACATGAAAAAAAAAAGTTTGGACTTCCTCATTCATTAGGGATTTATATAAGATTCTAACAATAAATTTTATTTTTCACCGAATAAGATCGAGTGGTAGTGTATAGTGCTTCTACACAATAGGTCTGGGGTTCTATTAACGGGCTGCGCAAGGTCGACTCGGCCTTTCATCCCCGCTACATTGGGTCGATAAATGAGTACCAAGCTTGCTTCGGGTCTTAAACACTCAAGGTCTCTCTTCAGACAGACCACCAAATCGGGACATCTGTTCATGCACCTCAACGTCCAATGGTCACGTGTATTATGATGGGCACAGTAGTTCCTGGCCCTCATGGATTGTTGTGCCTCTGAGTTTGAGTCTTAAGTTTGAGGATTACCTCACTTTGGGGATACCCCTTAGATAAACATGTATTTCCACTCATTTGCAATTAAACATTTTTCTTTCAATTACGTTTATTTCACAAGGAAGTTTGATTTTTCAAATGTATTTGCTTAATAACATGTATATTTGTGTATTATATTAAAAATTTGATCAATCCAAAATTACATGTTTTTAGCTCCTCTAAAAGCTTTTAGGATTTTACAACTGATCTTACAATCCATATACGTTTTATAGTAGTATATTTAAAAATGATAAAGACATTTTTACGAGTGTGTGAGCTGTTATGCCTCGTTTATAAATATAAAAAATTGCATTCAGCTACAGTTTTTAAAATGTACAGAAATAAGTGGAGAAATAGGATACTTACATATTATGAATATTTTTGACTGTAGTAAGATATATTTATATTTCAGTTTCTTTAAAATTTGAATAGAAGTTGTAAGCCATTTTGCAAATAGTTTGATATTGAGTATAATTCCATAGGCTGTTTAATATTGTAAAGTGTTTTACTTTGATACCAGCACACATTAAAATAAGGCTCATTTGCAGTTATATGATCAGCTTCAGTGATATTTAAATTTTCAAAAATAGTCTACACGTACGAAAACATTCTTTCACAACCGCACACCACATCTCACACATACTATATCTTCCCTACACTAGGAAATATTTGTGTATACTGAAAAATTTAATACTGGATACATTTCCAAGTGTTAAATTTGTTTTTAAAATTTGGTATGAATACATTGTGGAACTGTCGGTTAACTTCACTGAACAAAATTGTTTTAAGTGTACTGTTTTGAAAGACAAAATTAATTAGGGAGAACTTTTCTCACAATAGAATTTGTAATGACTGAATTGTGTGAAAATATAGTTATCGATGTGTGACATTTTTCCTTGTAATAAAAGAAACAAAGATAAGAAATTTAACTTGAGTAGAAAATGGTTAGAAGTACTGTCATGCGCATTTGAAGTATATCCCCCATTAAAATTAAAAATTATTGACTGAATGTGTGTTATGTCCATCACAAATGCCGATGTAGAAAAGATATTTTTATTTAATACAAGGAGTTCGAAAAAGAGAGCACTAGGAATGAAAATTTAGATTTTTTCCGAAAAATATTCAGTTAACATAAATATATATCATTTATATGATTTAAATTTAAATAAATTAAAAGTATATTGAAATCATTTTTTATGTTATTCTAAATTAAAAATATAATTGAATAGAGAAAGATCTGTTTTATTTCATAAATATGCACCATTTATGTCTTATTGTTTAAAAAAAAAAAAAAAAAAAAAAAAGATAGGGCCTTTACTCTTTTTACCTCATAACTTTTTTAAAAAACATGAAAGTGAGCGCGTTTTCTTACTCTCATATTCAAAAATGAATACAGGAAGCTTTTTTCTAGTTCAAATCGCAATACCAAAATATTTTTTTTTAATTTTTAAAAAATGACAGAAAAATAAATTTTGTTTGAAGAAAATATAACTATTTTTCAACTTTTAACACGCCATTTATTTCCTTTTTTTTTTACCCTGCATTTTGTTTTAATTTTACTGTGACTGAATCTATGGGGAAAACGACAGAGTAGAAAGAACTACGGTTTTCATACAAGATTGCCCAAGGCAACTTAACAGCTAGCTGTAAACGATTGCTATCCTGGTTCTCAATGATCAAATACGCCGAACCAAGTCATAAAGTTGTCCCCTTTCGACCTCCCAAGTTTTAAAAGGGGGAAAGAATTGAAGTCTGTTGCATTTTTGAAGGGAATAGCAATATAAGAGTAAAACGCTTTCGGAATAACTTTTCAGGAGGAAGGTATCCAGTTAGAGGGTTAATAAAAGATCTAACCTATCATCTGATTTAATCTAATATATCAATTCAATCTTAGTGAACAATCATCTTTTTAAAGTTTCTTCCTAATGAGTCTCAAATCATGATAAAGCTAATATTATACCTTCAGTAGCAATCTCACCTGACTCGAGTATATTTTCTCTCCTACCCTCTCAAGCTGGAAAACCTCAACTGTGTTTATAGTAAGTTAATTTAAATATCACGATTCTCTTCTTCCGAAGGATTGGTTACGAATAACGCGGATTGCTAGCCCAAAGATTTCCCAAGAGGATTAATTGTAAAAACTCGCATAGATCCGTCACGAGGTTAAGTTGCATTTGATAGAACCCCTCATTAGGTATCATGTAAGTCAGCGGTTCTTAGTCTTCCGATCACCGCGTCCGCTCTTTATATATCAGCCTGCCGTTACGGATCCCTAAGATTTTTTACACCCCTCCCTGATTCCCAGCACATGGCTTAGTGATTTAATGGCTTCTCAATAATCCTAAGATTGCCTCTGCAATTTATGCAGAATTTTTAACACTTCTTTTTCTACTTTAAGAAAACAATAAATATGTAATTTATAAGCATATAAATGGATGTTTGTATGTATGAAATCACATCAATCCAGCATCGTACAACCAATCACTATGAAAATTGGCATATATATGTATTTTTGTGGAGAAGAGTTTTGTGCTATCCTGTTTGTTGTAGCTCCCTACACGGTGGAGCTACAGCCTGTCAACTTCTACACCGTTCAATCAATTGCCAAGTTGCCAACAGGGTCGCCTAAAATGATGTCAACTTGACTCTATCGCAAACATTTCGCTATATTTCTATTGCTTGCGAATATTACAAATTTAACACAATAAAATACAACAGAAGGTGATATTAACGTATTGCACATCTAGATATAAATTATTTACACTATTTTAAGCGTTCATTATACAAAATGTGTAACAATGTGTTATTTTTGATGAGCAGTGATCAACTTAGGAAGGTGTTTTCAAACATGGAACCACAAGAGAGTTACGGTGTGTTAGAAATAAAAAGAAATCATTTTATCAGAGACTTAAAAGTTTGCAAATATGGTTTTATTTTTCTGCTGAGATATGCAAAATCCTTTTTTTGTTTGTTTAGCTTGCAATTCACGTAAAACTAAATCATTAAAAAGTTCTTTTTACCTCAATCTGTATTGTTTAATTTTTCAGTTTACTCGTGCGAAGAATGGGTATACCAGCTAGTTTATATATATATATATATTATATATATATATATATATATATATATATATATATATATATATATATATATATATATATATATATATATAAACTAGCTGGTATACCTGGTATATATATATATATATATATAACTAGCTGGTATACAAGTATATATATTATATATAAGAAATGTTACAAAACACTAATTTCCAATAAATAGTGAACTAAATTATATTAATTACTATTTTTGATGATAAAGATGCTGCTGCAATATTTTTACAAATGCTGTTTTATCTGCAATCTCATTCTGGCACATATATCTACTATATTTTTATAAATATTATGTTGTAGCAATGGCTGTGTAATTGCAAATAAAAAATGGCTAATATTCTTGATTGAAATGCATGTTCTAGGAGGGTTTTTTTAATTGATGCAATTTAGTGATCTTGTTTAGGATGGCCCATCTTTCAATTTTTCACAAGATTTTTCAGAAAGTGTAGAAGAGAGGAAAATTTTAACACTAATTCAAAGTTCTTTGCAGACCCCCTACATAAATGCTGTGGACACCCAGGGGCTCACGAACAAGCCTATTTGTGAGATTTTTTTGGAAATAAAATATTTCAAAATCCTACCACAATCATTGAATTATTTAAATAAATAACTTCAAGCGCACAAAAAAGGGATAAAATCTGCAGTTTATTTCATTTTGCAATTAATTTAAAATAACGGTAAAAATTATAATAACAGAAACTGGAGTCAGAAACTTACTAAAATGATTTGCCACAACAATAAGGGATAAAGAGAGGTGGCTATTAAAGATGCAAAAGCAAAGTACACAAATATTTCCCAAATCTTATCATTTTGCATGAAATTGAAAGACTAGAACTGAAGATAATGATTTAAAATAAAACTTCTTGTATTTAGGTAACCTGTACTTAAAAAAATGTACACTTCTGAATAATGTGAGATATTAAAATAAAAACGTATACAAATGTTTAATTATAAGCACAAAACATGCCTCTAAAATAACTTTTCCTTAAGGTATCCGACTCCGTTCGGAACCGTTATTTTCAAAAGCGCATTAATGGATAATTTTCATGATATTTATTGTCACGTAGATTGGAATACATGCATAAAATTGTTTTAAGAACATTTTGACAAAAAATATTTATTTAAATACAATATTTTGGCAAAAAATTAACTTAGAATAATATTTATTCCCCAAATATTCTCCCTTGGTGAAAAATGTTTATTTTATAATAATATTTTGCCTGTATATAGCTCAGACTTCTGTTCAGAGGCTCATCTAGAATTTTTGAAATATATGACTTAGAAGTGGGTTTATTCATATTTTACGACAAGAGAGGGGGGGATTTTAAGAAAAAAATGCCAATAATTATTTCTCAATTGGTGGTAACTCTCAAAATAATGTGAATTTTTCAAAAATTCTAGTTGAGCCTCTGTACAGAGGTCTGAGCTATATACAGGCAAACTATTATTATAATAGAAGCTTTTTTTCACAAAAGGAAAATATTTGGAAAAAAGGTTATTCTAAGTTAATTTTTTTCCAAAATATTGTATTTAAATATTTTTTTGTCAAAATATCCTTAAAACAAATTTATGCATATATTATAATCTAAGTGACACTAAATATCATGAAAATTATCCATTTATGCGCTTTTGCAAAACCACGGTCCCAAACGTAGTCGGATACCCTAACAGAAATATAAAAATATTTTACAAATACTCAACTTCAGAACTTACAGTTAGTCAATGAAATGACTAAAAAAAAAACGTTGAGCAGTGTACAATATTATCGTACTATATAACTAGATCAAATACTACTGTTGCCACTCTTTACACCAAAATAAATTCTGCAATAACGAAACACAGCATAAAAATATATCTTAAAACAAGACTAAAAATATTTTTTTATGAGAGTTGTCTATTAAATGTATGTTTCGGTAAAATGTGAACATGTCTCTCATAAAATACGACAATTTCTAGAGTAACTTAAGATCTTAGCACGAGAGTTAGCTGACGATGGACAGAAAAGTTATTGGGTCTGGAACATTTTTGATATTTCCTCGAGAAAAAGAGAGACAGCGTCAAGAAAAGAAGGCGTTATTGCCTTCGAAAAAACTAAATAAAAGATTTGATATACTGATTTCAAAAGAAAAAAAAGTATTGTCTCGTGCTTCATTTTTTTCGAAGTTTAAATTTACAAGAGACAAATATCGACTGTCATATATTGGAAGCCCGACTGACAGCATTCTTTTATCTGCAGAATCTGGCACAAATTGGCCGAGATGTTCTAGTAAAAATAAAATAAACGTCCAAAAATTCGTTTTCAATCTAAGTTTTGAGTTAGGAAGCAAGAAATGAAGCAATATTGCAACTCTTTTAACTCAAATATTAAATAGACATTAAAATAAAATTTTGTTAAGTGCGATTTATCGGCTTATATGCTGAAACTAATAAAATATGCAAGAGAAAAAATAGTTTAAGTACAAATTTATGGTAATAAACATTTTTTATTTGATTAAAAATATGTAATTCTTCAAAATATAAACAATCAGTTAATATAAACTATCAAAATATAAATCAGTTAATTTAAATTCAAAATATAAACAATCAGTCAATAAAAAACTCATAGTTTTAAATATACATTTAGGCTTAACTATTTACGCCTAAATGTTACTAGTTTATTAGGTTGTAATATATGTGGCATGCAGCCAAAAGCAAAACACAGTCTTCGCGCGCAGGCGCAGCTAAGTGAAACAAAAACTGAAACTAGGAGACTGAACTTTTAAGAGAAGAGAGAGCAGAGAGAAACACAGAGGTGCGCGAGCAGGCGTTACCTTCTGCATATCATCGTCAAACTTATCTGTTAAAATAGCTACATTTTTAATTAATTTTTATTAAGTTTTAAAATAAAATAGAAGACAAACGTCTTGGACCCCTTGTTGTCTCCCACAAATTATGGAGGCTCGGCCGCGATTGATAAAATTTTGATTTGAACCAAAGTTTGGACAGTGAAAAAAAAAGCCGTCCGTGGATGAGACGCGCCGCCATTTTTCGGAAACTTCGTTCAACCTGTGTAGAGGTTTGAACTCAGCATGAATACTCCGCCTGTGTAGAGGCCGGGATTTGGAAACTCCGTTCAACCTGTGTAGAGGTTTGAACTCAGCATAAATATATCCGCCTGTGTAGAGGTTGGAACTGTTGAATAAAATAACCTGTGTAGAGGTATATTTTTCATCGAACCCTAAATATTCCGCCTGTGTAGAGGTTGGAATTATCGTCGAAAATTCCGCCTGTGTAGAGGCCGGAACTACAATTTCACAAACACCTGCGAAGAGGTGTCAATTCGAACAATTTCAACTATATTACCTGCGAAGAGGTGAAATCAGTGGAAACGACGTTTTTCTTCATTGGATACATCGTACGTGCGAGCAACAAGGGAGCCAGAAAAAAAAGATAGGATCTTTCCATATTTTTCTAAAATGTATAAAAACGCTCTTAAAGAGGATCTCATAAGAGTTGTTGCGGATCTAGACGGTACTGTGGAGAGTACGGACACCATAGCTAAACTAAAGACTAAAATTGAGAACAGTAGTACATTTGAAAGTGATCCAGATTTCGTTGAAACTTTAATTCAAAACTGCATAGATGAGAGAGTATCGCGAAACGAAAGAGAGGTAACTTTAGAAAAACAAAAATTGAGCTCGTGAAACTTCAGTTAGCAAAATTAGAAAAGAAATCGAACTTCAAAGGGCTAAAAATAAAGCATTAACCTTTAGAGGACGGCTGGTCGAGCACGACCAAAAAGAATAGCCCCTTAAAGGACGGCGCTGGTCGGAGTAGCGACCAAGCTCTTCTTTCCCCCTTTAACAGCTTTCGGATCACTGCGGTTCCTATTAGAATCCAGGGACGTCAATCACTTGACCGGTCTCTTTTGTATTGAGAAGGGGAAGGGGTGTTCCCTCTTTCTCACTTATCTAGAATTCCCTCTTTTTCCCTCTTATGCCCTTTCCTTGCTAGGAGATTTAATCTTTACACAGTTGTTATTGTAAGTGGTTTTTTCTTGCCTTTACGTATTCATCTCTATATTTTTCTCATTTTAAATTAACTTGATTAAAAAAAAACAGAAGAGAAAATGCCTAAACGGAAAAGAGGTCTGACCACTGAAGAGATCCAGAAACTTCTGATTGATTTAGAAGACGAAATTTTTGATGATTCAGATTCTGATTGTGAATTAGAAAATGAAGAAGATTTAGATCAATCTATAAATTTTAACGTAGTTGCAGAAGATGAACTTATCTCGCAAGAGCAAAACGAAATCTTCTGGGAAAATCCACAAATATTCCATAAAGCAAAAATTTTGCCATTTACTGGAAATATTATGATAAGGGGAGCTGCTGAGTTGTGTGAAACGGAAAGCGATTTTTTTAATTGCATTTTTAAAAACTCTATTGTGAAAAAAAGTTACAGACGAAACAAATATATACGCCGCTCGTATATTACAAAATGCAACTCCTTCAAATTCGAGGAGGCATAACCCGGCATGGACTCAAACTAATGAAGTGGAGATGATAAAATTTCTAGCCTTAATCCTTTTAATGGGACATATAGAAAAAGACAATGTAAAGGAATATTGGTCAACAGATCCAATGCTGGAGACACCGTTTTTTAGAACTGTGATGCCGAGGGATAGATTTTTAAATTTACTTCGGTATTTACATTTTGAAGATAATAATAATATTCAGATAAAACTGCTTTGGATTATGACAGACTTTGGAAACTGAGATATGTGTTTGACTCGTTAAACAATTCATTCCAAAACATATATAATCCATCTGAAGAGCTTGCCATAGATGAAGTAATTGTTTCTTTTAAAGGGCGCGTGATATTTAAACAATATATTCCTAAAAAAAGAAAAAGATTTGGAATCAAGTTGTATAAAGTAGTTGATAAAAAAGGTTATACCTTCAACATGAAAGTATATTTGGGATGTGATAAAAAAAGAATTAAAAGTGATGTAAAAATGACATCTACTCATGCAACAGTGCTGGAATTGGCGGAATGCGTAAAAGACAAGGGGCATAAGTTGTTTATGGACAATTTTTTTCATCACCAGCATTGTTTCAACAATTGTATATAGAATACAAAATAAATGCATGTGGCACCATGCGACCCAATAGAAAAAATTATCCTAAAAAGTTAGCTTGCCCGAAAATGAAGAAAGGAGATTTATCTGTAAAATTTGGTTGCGGAATGACGGCCATGTGCTGGAAAGACAAAAGAGAGGTTTTCATGCTAAGTAACATGCATGACCCAGACATGAGTACATCAACTTTGTGCAATGACAGATGCGAAAAACCCGGTTTAGTGACAAGCTACAATACTAATATGGGTTTCGTAGATCTAAGTGATCGTATGGCCAATAGTTATACATTTGGACGCAAAACATTGAAATGGACCAAAAAGCTTTTCTTTCACTTATTAGACTTAACAGTATTGAATGCATTTATATTGTATAAAATTAAAACGGGAAATAATATATGCCACAAAATATTTCGAATAAATTTAATCCGACAACTACTTCAAAACGAAAATATTGAAACAATTATTACCAGTCCAGAACGAAATGCGAGAAATAATAGGCCTGAAAATAAGCATTGGCCTGAATGTAAAAAAGTTCAAAGACGTTGTGCCATGTGCAAGTCGAAAGGTATGACGAGACGCACATCCGTCTCTTGTAAATTATGTAACGTAGGATTATGTGTAAATTGTTTTGAAGAATTCCATACGAACTAATATATTGAATTGAAATAGGCTGTGTTAAATTGTAGTTCATTTCCGGTTTATGCAATTTTTTACGTGTATTTTACATCTGTATATATTTAATATGTATTATATCCAAGTACAAAATCATAATTGTATAGTTACAAAACGCATTTAAAATGCTTAAAAATTTTAAGAGATCATTGATTTTAAAATACACTAATTAAGGTCATAATAGTGCATTATACTTTCAAAGAGAGATTCTTTTTTCTTCGATTAGATAATCTTTTATTACTTTGAGTAGCTTTGATAAGCATAAAACCTTTAACAAAATCTGTGGAAACATGACATTAGTACTCCTTTATTATATAGTTTTAATATATATATATATATATATATATATATATATATATTCATTCTATTTTTTTTTAATAGAAAATTCTGTAATTTTTCTATTTGTATTACAAACAAATATTAAACCAATAATAAGATTTATGTTGATGTTAAAATCATGTTTTAATGGATTTTATGTAAAACTTTAATAGTATTTTATTTCAAAATAAATCTTAAATTTTTAAACGTGCTCCTTGTTATTTTATCATTTTAAGTTATAATTTATGTTAATGATTTAAGAAGAAATACATATATTACATAAATTGTTACTGAGAAAAGTGCTATATGTTTAATTAGTAATTTTTACCACATAAACCGTTTTATTATTTTTATTTTCTTTTAGATTCATATTAAACAGGATAATTGCAAATGTTCATAATACAAAATAAAAAAAAAATTGCTAATGCATATAAAGCCATATATATGCTAGATTTTAAATTACTTCATTTTCTCAATTTTATTAATTGTTACGCTTATAAAATTCCTTAAAAAATACATTTGTAGAGAATATAGAACATTTCGCTTTAAGTTTTTGCTGAAAATTTGTATATAATTACATAATTTATTTGTTGAACAGAAACGTATTTGAACTATTAACTTATGTAGTGCTTAATGAAAAGTAATTTTGTGACTTTATATGAGCCCCTTTTTTATATTCTAAACATTGTTGTATTGTGCTACTTAAATTTAGGAAGAATATGTCAATTGTATTGGAGCTTTTCTTATTATATATTGAACATTTCTAATTTCTTTTTGCAAAACTGAGTAGATTAACTTCATAATAAATAAGTTATCTAATAATTTACCTTCTTTATAAATAATTCGAAACTAATAAATATATCTTTTGAAACGGCATTTAACTAACTTCTGTTTGAAAATTATTTGCTTCATTTCTTTTAAGTATTAAATAATTGTCAAATCTTTTTATATTTAATACTCTTTATAAAAAAAACAGAAAATCTTTTTTTAATCCTGTTGAAATAACAGAAAACTAGAAAAAAAATTAAAAAATAATAATTGAATAAAATAAGGCTTGGAATATATATATATATATATATATATATATATATATATATAGTATACTATGACTACTTGAATAAGTACTGAATTTATTAGGACTCATTAAAGGGAGGGAGGAATTTTCTACTAAATGATGTTATCAGTGGAGAGAAAACCCAGTTCGGAATACTTCCCAGTACTGAATCAACTTTTTTAGAACGTCAGCTGTGAGAGAAAGGTAAAAGAATTACCTAAGAGAAGAAAGCTAGAACAAAATGCCGGTTGTAAATCGAGATGTTTGAAGCAAAACTCTTCTTTTTGGAAAAAAACAAAAACAAAATACAGAAAATTAAAACTGTTGACGAAGATCTCTAACCCAACTGGAGAGGCGTAGAAATGATTCTGTAATAATTTTGACTGTTGATCGAAAGGTTTGGCTAATACAATTAATTACACTAAAGATAGTAATATTAAAAAAATCAAGGCTATAGATTTTTCTATTTCCTTAATATTAAAAATTTTATGATTACCTGGGATGGATAGAGGTAGTAAAAATTTCTTAGAATTTATTTCATTTTGGAATATTCAGAGGGTGGTAGGGGGGTAGAGCATAGTTATTCAAACTCATAAAAAAAAACAATAGAATTGTCATCGCCACAGATCTGAAGTTTGAAGGAGTCTTCAATTATATTCAATCCTTTAGAGAGTACTCTATCAATTGCAGTGTTTCTGCAGGGGAGAATGAATAAATAGGATTCTGCAGGAGATAGTGTTTAAATCGTTAAATGCCAAATAATAACAGATGAAGCACCTAAAAAATTCAGCTGTAGTAAAGCTCAATAAATTGCACAGTAGTCAATAAGTTCAAGCTGATCAATCACTTAAAAAACGGCTGATACCTGTGGAGGCCTTTTACACGTTTTGAGTGTAAATTATTGGGAGAGAGGATTGATCTTACATTGATTTTCAAATGTAATTGTTTTTATTGCTATGTTAATAAAGAATATTCGATTATTATATGAATATTTCGATTTATTTTTGGACTGGGATTATTTTTTTCTGAGCTGCACATTTGGAAACTATTGTATTACCATACGTCCTAAAAAGGAATATTGTGTTCAGAATTAGAAAGACGCGTGCATTATATTTCTTAAAATATTTTTGAACTTTATTTTTATCACACAGAGATCAGAGCATTTATCTTAGAATTTCAGAAATGTTATACTAACTGATACATCAAAAGAATTATAATTTATTGCAGCTTAAAAATGAGAAACTAATAAGTTTTACTTCTATCCATAAAACTAATAAAATAACCTTTTTATGTGAAAGATGAAAAAGTAAGAAATAAATGTGTTGTAATTAGTCATAAAAGAACAATTAAATACGAATAAGAATAGTTTATTCCTTACATAAATGAGTCTACCAAGATACATGAATGATTTGCTCCTTACTGACTTAAAGATATGTGCTGTCATAATTTTGTCTTATGTCAACTAATTGTTTGCGTTTTACTAATCAAGAATTTTTCTAAAAATTCAAAGGATTTAATACTTTCTGCTAACGAAAGCAGTATATTACAGTTGGAAAAATATAAATTTTACATTTATTCATTTGTGTATTTAAAGGATTTATTTTTAAGAACATGCAAATAAATCGATAGTTTATTAATGTCTCATTCAGAGGAAACATGAGGGATATTGCAATGAAACGGACCTCATTATTTGAATAACAATCAAGTAACGAGGATAATATACGACCTGGAACCCAGTCGATTATGACGACAATGAAAGTACTTTAAGCCTTTAGAAAGTTAACGTGTATTAGAGCCCTGCTAGGTGATAGAATCCTCAATTGTGATCACTCGGCTACCACAGCTGTAAAAACATGTGGAATCTACAATGTGATACTGTTTAACAAGTGACATTTATTTATGGTTTTGAGATATAGTATTAAGTTAACGCCACATTCCTGCCATTTATCACATTTACCTGTCATTTTTAATCGATTATCATAATTTTCAGCAAACATAGGAACAATTAGATCAAAGATGAACATTATCATATAATTTTAAACCTTGAAAAATGCTTGGTGCAAAAATCTAAACTTAATCGTAAGATTCAATAATTATTATGAAATCTAATGCATCAAAACAGAATGAATTATCGAAGCAATATAAAAAAATGACATTTATCAATGTTTTTATTGTTTTAAGAAAGAAAGTTTACAGAAATTCTTAACAGAGTGTTATATAAATAACTAATTAATTCTCAGAGAAACAATTATAAATTGATTAACCACAATATTGCTTAGTTGAATATTTACATGTCTATTGATACACAGATGTTCAATAGTTATAAAATCTTTTAAACCCACATATAATTAATGTAATTTTGTTATTTGTTAAAGAAATATGTATGTGTCTCAAAGCAAATATTTTCCATTACAAATAGAGAGCTTTAGAGTACTGTATGATTATAAAATAGCCCATTATCGATTTGAGATTTTACATTATGACATAGAGAGACAGACTAAAATTTTGCTTTTTCTTTCCATTTTTTTTAATTCATTGTATGTATCTAAATGTTCAAAATAATCATATTATTTTTTATTTTTCAAAATTAATTAATTTAAGAGTTAACACGATAATTTGAGTCTGTATGTACGAAATTACTGCGTTTAACAGAATAAAAATAAATCTACAGCATTTTCAACATTTTAAAACATTTACTGAAAATCAAAATATAAATAAATTTTACCTTGATAAATTCATTTCAATTTGCTTTAGGTTATTATACCTTTGACTGAAATGAAATAAGCGTTTCCTTTTTTGTGCAATAGTTTATTTTATGATTAGTGTTTTATATAAAAATCAATGTTTTATACTATTTCATTCAATGCCTTTAATAATACTGAAAAGAAATCTTGGTGGAATGTGGTTTAAATTCATAGGAAATGTCTCCTTTAAAAGGAAAAGTAATTTTTTGAACTGAAATCAGTAGTAATTATCACACGCGATTTCCAAACACAAGTTTCTCTAAGAAAGGAGAATGGGAACTTTCAAACTTAGAAAGTTCTACAGTATTGGATAATTTTTTTACAAAAAAATTGTCCAATCCAAAATATCTGAAAAATAATTGTAATCATATCGTAGTCTAACAGATAGTTATATTTAAATTAAAATAATATGTTCGTTCTCTTTTTTTTTTTCCGCCTATTTATTCGTGAGTCACACATTTTATGTACAAAGAAAGGAGTGTTCGGGGGCGCTCTAAGGTTATTGAACGTTTGAAACTCTGAATACAGAATCAGAGGGTCTTGTAAATGAATATGGAAAGCAAGTCGTAAAATATTTTACATCGACAAAAATGCTTCTCCCCTTGATCATTGTTGATTCTTCAGTTTTTGGTCATTGTTGATTATCATACGCCTATTTGGTGTAAGAAAACCTAGAATGGCACATCTGCCTTCTTGTAAATCTTCCAAGTTTGCTTTCAAGTAGCCGGAAAACTATTCTTCTTCTTATTGCCGTAATAAATCTTTGGAAAGGGCATTCCCTTTTTTGTTAAATTGTCGGACATAGGATAAATAGAAACTATGCCGACAAAGCGTTCCAGAAAGGTCCTCTTCTACTTACCCGGTCACTTTAGGGGAATGTTCAAACGAAGCGGGGAGGGGTGATATTTAAAACTAGTCTTCGTTTTGAAGAAAGTAAAGAAAAATTGTCACAGTTATCTGTAACTCGATTGAGGAGTCAGTGCGTTTAGAAGGAAATGTTTTTGTAATTGTTTTGAATGCTGATTGAATGAGTTGTCTTCGTAGGAATGTTTTGGCTCCACCTTACGCACAAAATGAGTTCATCATCGCACAAAAATCAGAGCAGTAATCTTAGAATTTAGGCAATATGCAATTCTCTTGAAATTTTAAATAAAAAGTGAAGATTATCCAAAGGCTAAGAATAAAACTTTTGTACAAAAGTTGAAAAAAATTAAGAAGCCCCTTTATGTTGTTATTACTCGCAAAAAGAAACAATTCAGTACAAAGAAGAAGAATATAATCTTTTTATATAAACAAGTTTACCGAGATACATGAAGCTCCTCGGCAAATTAAAATGCGTGTATTCATAGTATTTTGTCTTTGATACCAACTTATTTTTATACTTTATTATCAAGTATTCTAAAATTCAAAAGCATTTCCTCTTTTTTACAAATGAAAACAATTTATTACTGTTGAAAAAAATATAATTTTAAATTTCTTATGTGTATTTAAAGAATTTATTTTTAGAAACACGTAGGTAAAAATTGATAAATTAATAATATTTCATTTATGAGTTCCATTAGGAACACAGTAATAAGACGGACCTCGTAATTTAAATGACAGTCAATTAACGAGAACGATAGCCGAGCTAGAGTTGCCACTTCTAATTTCCCCACCACGACAACGTAAGTATTTTGACTTAATGCGTATCAGCCCTGTTACATGATGGAACCCTTAATCGTGATTATTTTTCAATAAAATACATGAAGGGACTACAATGTGGCACTATTTAACATGTGCCAACATTTATAGGCTTAGAATATTCACATTTTATAGCATAATGCGAAACACCTACCTGCTGTTCATCCATTTATTCGCCACAGTAAATGTTTTATCATAACTTTCAGTATATATAGGAAGAATTAGATCAAAGGAAAATATAATTTTAATTTTTGTAAAATACTTGTAAATAAAATTTATACTTATTCTAAGGATTCTTTAAGTATTATGAATTCTAATGTATCAAAACAGAATGGATTAAGAGTACCATGTATTCTTCAAATGTATTCTAAAAGAGAAAAACAATTATAAAATCATTAACAATGCAGTTTCCTAAAAATCAGTTGATTTTTGACGATGTCTATTGGAATACATATGTTGCAAATACGTACAACAACTTTTAAACAAAACTCATGTTTCACGTAATTTTCTTCTTTATTGAAGCCGTATGCAAGTGTCTCAAAGTAGATATTTTCATTTAAAAAAAGATAGAGCTTCAAAGTATTAAACTATTTCAGAATAATTCTTTAACGATCTAAGAAAATCTAAATTTTACATTATGACATAAAGCAAGCACACATTCTCCATTTTATTTTATTTTATATTATTGATTATACATTATTATAATTAATTAAAAATTACATTATTTTTGACACCTGCGTAAATCAAGTTTGTGTAACAAATTCCTGCATTTAATAGAATAAAAAATGAATTTATAATAATTTACATATTTTAATGCATTTACTGAAAATCAAAATATAAATAAGTTTTACTTAACAAAATTCAATTAATTTTACCTAAGTTTATTGTACCTTTAATTAAAATGAAATAAGCATTTCTACTTTTTACGCAATGCCTTATATTATCAGCACTGTTTTATATAATAATAAATTTTTTGTATGCTATTTCACTCAATGCTTTTAAAAATATTGAAGATGAAATCTAGGTGGAATGCAGCTTAAATTATGTCTCCTTTTTTAAAAAATAAATAAATTTTTCTAGATTTCTTGAACTGAAATCATACTGTTACACCGTATTCTAAGAAAACATGTTTCCCTAAGAAAGGGAAATCTTCGCATTTAGGGACTTTCTAAAACGCGGACATCCCCACTTCACAGCAAGAGATTTAAGTTATCTTGCTTCTTTTGTCCGCCTGTGTACGGTAGCATCAATCAGTGAGAAAAATGGGGGAAGGCAGCGTGTCTAAAAGTGCCGTCCTGTGGAAAATTTTCGACTGAAAACCGCCGTCTCCAAAAGGTTAAGTTTAAATCCTGCAGCTAAAGTCGAAGGTAAACAGTTCGAAACTAACATAGAAAATATGATAAACAGTATTAGGACTTTATCTCTTCCTGTTCCCACCAGATCTGAAAATTTTAATCTGTTCTTCCAATCATTAGAACGCGCATTTTTAACCAAGAAAATAAATGACGAATATAAATCTGAAATTTTAATAAATCTTCTGGGCGAAAGAGCTCATAACGTCTTACTGTATATTAAAGAAGAGGAATTAAATGACTATGAAAAACTAAAATCTATAGTACTCAGAGAATTCCAATTAACCCTCGCGAGTGTTTAAACTCATTTAAAAATGCTGTAAAATCATCAGGCGAGACATACATCCAATTTACTGCAAGATTGACGGCAAACTTCCAATATTATTGTTCGTTAAGAAAAGTTAATTCCTTTGAATCTCTATGTGATCTTATAATTTCTGATAAATTATTTGAAACTTTAAATAAGGAAACTGCAACTCATATTGGCATTCGAGAAGCAGAAGATTGGTTTAGGCATATTGATTTAGCTAAAGAGTGCGATATTTATATTTCATCTAGAAGCGGATCACATAAGGAAATTCCTATTACTTATGGATATACCCAAGACCCCTTTAAAAATAGATCACAAAACTTTAAACCAAAGATTAAAGAGAACTATCCCCAATATCTTGAAAGAGAAAATAAAAATTGCTTTATATGCGGTAATTCATCTCCTTGCGCAAGAGACTGTGAGAAGCGTTTTAAACCTAAAGAATCTAACGACCACATCCATAATAGAATAAACGTGAATACTTTGAAAGTCGAGAGCGAAAAAAAAATAGCGATGGATTCGAACAATTTCAATATGTAAACATTTTTGTGGAAAATCAGCCCGTAACAGCCTTGATCGATTCAGGTTGCCAGATCCCAGTTTTAAATTCCTCACTAATTAGAGTGCAAACACCTTCCGAAGAAATCATAACATTAAGTTCATGTTTTGGCGAAAAGCGTATGGTAGAAGTTAAACCGATAAATCTTTCTCTTAATCAACACTCTCCCGGTCTAAGTGTTCGAACGGCAGTATCACCGACCTTGACCGAAGAAATTATTATACATCCCAGTGTATATTCTGAAATAAAGAAACTAGGCCACGCAAAGAGCGATGTTTTATTGAATGAAAGTGAATCCTCTTTAGGTGCTCATGCTTATGCTTATCCTAATGTTGTTTCTGTTTCAAATGTGATAGAAAACTCTAGTTGTGATTTGTCACATGTTAAAAACTTTAATACTAGAAATGATTTGAGTTCTCTAATTAAGGATTATAAATGTAATAAAATTAAGTGTACTAAGTTAAAATTGAGTATTATAAGAGAAAAATGTTCTGATATAGTATTGTGTAAGAAAGTAAATGGTGCCATGAAAACGAGTTCCGTGAACTTCAACACCCCTTCACCTATGGAGAGTAATCATCGACGGTTTGTGTTGCTCCGAAAAATCTTTGAACCTTGGCAGTGGAAACGGAGGAAAAAGAGAAAACGTTTTGAACAGACGTCCAGAACTCTACAGAGGAAAATATCGATGCGTTCAACCAAAGATCAACTTGTTAAAAAAGACGTTCTTATGCCTGTGAAACACAATGTGGAACTATCCGGATGTCGAAGAGATGCCTTCACATGATGGAGAAACTGTCTAGTTCAGCAGAATTATGATATGTTAAATCTTTGTGTATTTGTCGTATAATCCTTGTCTGTTCCGTCTTTTTTGTATGTTTCAGATTCTCCTCTGGTATTCATGGAAAGGAAAAAAGGAAGACGTACCGCTGCGGACAGCGGACAGTCAGGATAGCCGTTGGGGCATGCAGCCAAAAGCAAAACACAGTCTTCGCGCGCAGGCGCAGCTAAGTGAATCAAAAACTGAAACTAGGAGACTGTGAACTTTTAAGAGAAGAGAGAGCAGAGAGAAACACAGAGGTGCGCGAGCAGGCGTTACCTTCTGCATATCATCGTCAAACTTATCTGTTAAAATAGCTACATTTTTAATTAATTTTTATTAAGTTTTAAAATAAAATAGAAGAAAGACAAACGTCTTGGACCCCTTGTTGTCTCCCACATATATGAAATGCCCGATTTCCACCAGAGCATTTTTGAGATTGTTTTCTATTAAGACTCTATTTTTTTATATATTCATATATATTATACATAATTTAAAACTAAAACTTTGTTCTATCTCATTTGATATGTTTTATTTAATATTGTTATAGTTCTATAACTTATATGTTTAATAATAGGATTAATTCTTGAGAGTATAGAATATTTTTGTATAATTGAAAAAAGTGATCATAATACCGCAGTAGCTGACAGAAACATCTGTGTCGCATTTGGAGATGAGTGTACCAATTGATGTTGGTACGCTAAATTCGAAAATGAGTCTCACAAATGAAGACCCGGGCAGGCCAGTGAGAGATGTGGGAGAAAAGGGATGGAAGACTAGCTATGTTAAAAATCTCTTAATTTATTTGTAGCACACACACACACAAGCACCACCACACACATACATACAAGTTCAATCAACCAAAACTAAGAGATGCACCTAATTTAAAGAATATGAAGACAATTATGAGGTATGAGAAGACTTTAATTATATACCACACAGAGAGAGAGTAATACTTACTTCAATTCAAGTACATTGCCTGCCTTCAATCACCAGTGACAAATCACCACCTTAATTATTACAAATTTCAAATACTCAATATCTTCAAATCTTAATATCCTAGTATAATTAATCACTGCTCCGCCAGCAGCCTACCTTATTTCTATCTATCTAACTTGAAAGTCTAGATTTTGTATATTAGTTTTGATTTGCATGCTCCACGTTCTCTTCTTCAGAGGAAGCGTTCTAATAAAATAGATTTTAAAGACCAAAAATTACACAATAAATTTATTAGTGAGATGGTCGCAGATAGAGCCGTCTCAAGGTACAAACTTGTACTTGAGGAGATGAATTGAAGTCTGATACTCTTCTGACTATTTCATTTTTATCCCAGAGCTATTGGTATTTACATTAACTTGTTATTTTTCTTCTCCTACTTGAACATATTTTTAAACGCAGTTGCTGGTCTCCATCAATATTTTCTCTGGCCTTAGACTTCAAAATTCCTGCAAGAGCACGAATAATTAAACTTTTGTTTTCAATTTTCTGATCCAGATGTTTTGAAAAACTATTACTCATCGGGGTGTCTTATGTGCAACTGTGCCGATTATAAAAGTTAGTTGATTCCTATCAAAATTTGCGGAAATTGCTTTCAGACAAAAATTACTAATATTTTAACAAGATAAAATATCAAACATTAATGTTACATTAATGCTATTTTTTCCGGAATATGTGAAAAGTTTTTATTTCACATGACGTCTTAAAAGGACATGAGAATTTGCTTGCAATTTTTTGTCAGAGCGATATGTTAAAATAGCTATGCTATATATCCTTAAACGTGTAATAATAAAATCAATGAATTTTATATAGCCGTATTTTATACTTTTACTCTTATACGGTAATCTAGCTAGCAAACAAGAAAACAGAGCAATCAAAATAATACCTCATTTTTCTCTCTTTTAGTACATGCTTTGATTATGTTGTTCACCATCTGTGTATATAAAAGAGTAACATAAAAAAACCATATTTACACTAATCTAATAGCCAAACTAAGATTAAAGGCAATATGGATAATTTGCGGCAAATTATTGTGCAAAAACAAAGAGTATTTTTGCCTTTCAAAATATTTGCGACATACATCATACTAATTGATTCTTTTTAAGATAATTTTATTTACTTTTATGTCCAGAATTCAGGAGGATTTTTTTTAAAAAAATAATTAGCTTAGAGCAGTGCTTCTCAAACTTTCAATATTTGCGACTCAATTTTCAATCATAATTTTCATCACGTTGCCCCCTCTCCATAAAAAAACAATATATTGAATGCAATAATAATATACATTGACGCTAAAGCTACAATTCGCTTTTAACCTCTTAATTGTCCCCAGCTTATATAAACATCTCGCTCAGACAAAGCTTTAATTGCCTCAGAGGATTATATACGTCTTAACGCAATACGATCTTTTCTGTGCACTGCCATCGATAAAATTATTCTGAAGCTTTCAGAATGCAATAAAAGTATGTTTGAGAAGGATTCACTTATTTTAGAAAAGCTTTTATTTAGTCATTTTTATCCCTCCCAACCCAAATTCATCCCATAAGCACCCCCTCCCCATACGTTTAAAACGGTGTTATTACGGAGCGAATCGCGTAACTTTTAATCGGCAAGTAAGATGTTATTTATAAACAGTACAAATTATCAAGGTAAGTGATAGTTTTTGTAAAAAAAATTATATATGGCAAACCCATGGGGCAACTGGTAATTATTAAACGTGTTATTAATTCAGTATTGTTAAATTAAGTATCAAATACACACATTGTACCGAATTGATACATTTTTTAGTGTGTTATATCAGTGCAAATGTGTACTTTATAATTTATTATGTCAGAATTTTTGTTTGCTTACTTTCAGAGTAATTTTTTTAATAATATTTTATTTCCAACTTTTCAATATGCTCGCACCCTTTCGTAGAGTTATCACGCCTTCAGACGGAGCGCCCCACAGTTTGAGAAATGCTGACTTTGCATTCTTATATATTAAATAAAAACACATTTTCACTGATACAATGCATTTATAAATTTTTTAGTTCTGCTCAATGTATTTGATATTTAATTTACCAACACTAAGTTAAAAACAAGATTAATAATTACTAGTAACTCCCATGAGTTTGTCGCATACAAAAAATTATATATATATATATACAAAATGCAATGCTTGTTCTCGATAATTTGTACGGTTTATAATTAAAAACGTTATTGTACATGTAGTGTCAAATTACATTATGTTGTTGTTGTTGTTGTTTCTTATCCTCTAATTGTCTGACGAAGTCAGACAAGATCCATTAAATTGTTGACCCTCAAAAAATCGATAACAAGAAGGGGAGAATCGTACAAGTCTTCTCTGGAAAGACCCATAAAGTCCAGGATATGTTCGGCAGAGGCCTGCTGAACCTTGCACTTGGAGCAGAACTTAAAAGTCTTCCTGCCCTCAAAGAAGGAGAGACTTTTCGTGTGTCCACTAGCCAATCTGGAAATGGCCGTTTTAGATGCTCTGTCGCAGTTGAGATCCAGAAAAGAGCCCGGTTCCCTGGCCGCATACCAGTGGTGGGAGGGAGGAATCTTCCACTCCTTAGATAGTTGCCTATTAACTTTGGACTGGTGCTCTGAGTAAGTAATGGCAGGAGAGGAGGTTGTTAAGAGACTACAGCCCTCTCTGGCTAAGCGGTCCGCTTGCTCATTTCCAAAGATGTCAACATGGGATGGTATCCACTGAAAATGAACATCGTGATGCTTTGAAATAAGTTTGAGATTGTGAAGGATGGAGATGCTTGTTTTGTCTCCTACTTGAGTCCATTTGTGTAGATGTTGAAGGGAACTGCGACTGTCCGACAAAATCCAGAGTTCTCCATAGTCATTTTCATTGATAATAGCTTCGAGGCCAAGTTTGATTGCCATTAGTTCACTTTTAAAGACCGAAGAGAAATCCGGGTTACGGTGACAGAAATAAAAGTTTTGACCAGAATTTTCTATGTAGATTCCACTACCTGCACGATCGTCTAGTCTACTGCCATCTGTGTAAATTTTAATGGCGTCACAGGGGATTTCATTAATACTTTCCAATGCAAGTTGCCTAAGATGAGCTGGGATGAGATCTTGCTTTGTTACCGGGGCAGACATGTTGAAGTGGAAGTGGACTCTGGGAAGTCCCTCTGATGGACTTAAACAAGATTTTAAGGAGTGGGGTTCGATATGAGATGAGGGCAACTGCAGATGATCAGCATAACTGAAAGGGCTGTTTCTCTTCAGTCTGATTATTGTGCCAATTGTTAAAGTATAGAGAGGTTTTGTTGTGATGTCCATAGCTAGAAAGTTTATTGAAGTAATTGGTGAGGATATTTTTGCTTCTAAGATGAAGAGGTTGGAGATCAGCCTCGAAGAGGACAATTTCTTTCGGGCAACTACGTCTCAATCCAGTAATAATTCGCGCAGCACCGAGCTGAATCTTTTCCAATTTCTCAAGACTGGCGGCGGACGCACAGCAGTACACTGGAAAACCGTACTCTAGTATGGGCCTAATGAGAGCCAAAAAGGTGTCTCTCAATATGTTACAGCATCGGCTTCCCAGTCTTTGCCCGCTATAAATTTAAGAATACTTAAACGTTTTCTACATTTTGAGACAATATGATCTATGTGCTTATGACTTGACCATTCAGGATCAAGGACATATCCGAGATATTTTGGGTGCTTTTCATAAGCAAGATTCTTGTTATCCATCTTTAAGGTTGGTTGATAGCTGTACAATCTTTTGTTGGTGGTAAAGAAAGTAGCGATGGACTTTGTAGGATTAAAACAAAGTTTGAACTCCAAAGCATAGTCTGAAAAAGAAGATAATGCATTGTTGAGATTCCTTTCCATCTCAACCAAGTCTCTTCCTGAGCACCAGATGACGATATCGTCTGCAAACAAGCCTACTCTCATCTCAACTGAAGGTATTTTCTCAATGCCTGCTAAATATAATGAAAATAGAGTAGGGCTGAGGACAGAACCATGTGGAACGCCCTGTCCAAGCACAACAGGATCCGAAAAAGTGTTGTTAAAATTTACTCTCATAGATCTGTGATGCAGGAAATCCGAGATCCATGCCAAGGTGTTACCTCGAATATTAAAAGTGTCATGTAATTTAATTAGTAGCTTGTGCTTCCAAACTCTGTCAAACGCTTTCGTTAGATCCAGAAGAGCAGCCATAGTATGGTGGGTGGGCTTGAAATTTTGTGCATCTCTAATGCTCTGACAGAAGGAAATAATTTGATCGACAGTACTATGGCCTCTTCTGTAGCCATACTGTTCACCAGGAATTAAGTTCTTGCTGTCCAAAAAGTACCGAATTCTGATTAATATCATTTTTTCCATTATTTTGCAGGTAGTACTTGTTAGGGCAATGGGTCTAAAGTCCTTAAGAGACCAGTTGTTTTTACCAGCTTTCTTGATAGGGATAATGATCGCTCTTTTCCATTCAGCTGGAAGACGACCTATTTTCCAGGATAGGTTTATAATATCTAGAAAGTCTAAGTTTTCCCCTGTGACCAAGGTTTTCGAGCATTCGCCCAAATACACCATCCGGGCCGGGAGATTTAGTCAAATCCAAAAAGGCCATTGCTAGCAGAAGTTCTTGCTGTGAGAAGTCCCTGGACAGGCCCTGATCACCCACATCAGAGGTGCGACAGCCATGGATGATGTTCTTAGCTCTTTTCATTACTGATTTATCTTCAGAAGTGAAGACCAACTTGCTGGTTTCCTGATAGTAGACAGCTAGACCATTTGCTGCTGCTTTGTCGTCAGGGAAAACCTGTCCGTTATATAGTGTCGATTACCGAGTTACTCTCTTCACACTGTTCTTGCTCTTTGTTGTTTTTCTTGACGATTCGCCAAAGTTTCGAGTTTGTAGTTCTAGAGTCTAGATTTTTGCACAATTCTCTCCATCTTGATCTCTTTAGTTGTGCAAAAGATTTCCTAATTTTAGCATTTATCTGGTTGATTTCAGTCCTCAATCCACCTTGACTATCGTTTAAAGAATTATTTTCATTAAAAGACTAACAATTGTTTTCTCCTGTCTAAAAGTGGTTTAAGACTTGAAGCATTATGAGTGAATAAAGGTATGTACCCCTTAACATTTCCTCTTGGGATATAGAGCTTACATTATTATTGCATTCAATGCATTGTTGTTGTATGAAAGGGGATGCGATGAAAATTAAAAGTGAAAAAAAGTTCGCAAAAGTTAAAAGTTCAACCTTTTCAGGACGGGGAATTTTCTACGAGACGCTCGCTAGGGACGGAGTGAATGCGTAAGAACTTGCACTTCAGGACCGGGCATTTTCGTCACTAGGCCTAACTTAAGAAAAAAAAGCGTAAATAATAAAATTTCAGTCCTAACGTCGTAATTTTTGGAAACCCTTTAGATTACTACATACGTTGTCTGTTACATTAAAACTAGAATGTAAAAACTTTTTCCTTTAATTTATATGAAATTATATAAAAAAAATATTTCTTAAATTGGGAAATAAATTTTGTATGCGCTATTAAATTTTTTCCAAAATTTTCATTGACGAAACATAATAATAATTAATAAAAAAAAATTATGACAAAAATTTGACAAATGAAATAGCAAAATAAAAAAGACGGTGTGGAAAATCTCGAAGCATGGTGAAACGCTAAGTCCTACATTGTATGATTTGCAAGCATAAAATGTTTGTTAAGTTTTTTTTTATTGTTATTGGGTTGTTCGGAAAGTAATTTCGTTTTTTTTTTTTGTGGAAATGAAACACAGTTTTCGTATAATAAACAAATACTTTATTAAATTATACATTGGCCGTTCTGGTCCAACACATTTTGCAATCTTTCTGGTAGTATCATAATTCCACGCTCATAAAACTTTTGGTCTTTGCTGGCAAAAAATTAATCGAGGTGATTCTTGACCTCCTCATTTGGGGTGAAGGTTTTACCGCCTAAAAAATTTTGGAGTGACCGGAACAAATAATAATCCGATGGTGCCAGGACTGGAGAATATGGTGGGGGGTGGCTTTGTATCCCATTCAAGCTGTAAAAGCTTTTAGCAAGTAAACAAATTTGTGTGAGGTCTCGCTTTGTCTTGGTGAAATACTACACCTTTCCTGTTGATTAGTTCTGACCTTTTCTGTTAAAGTGCATCATTCAGCTTGTCCAGCTGATGGCAGTAGACTTCCGAATTAATCATTGTGTTATCCGGTAAAAGCTAAAGAAAAAAACGATTCCTTTAAAATACCACCAAAAAGACAGCATCACCTTTTTTTGGTGAATATCGGCTTTGGAAATGGTTTGAGCCGGTTCATCTTTTTTGCTCCATGACCTTTTTCGTCCCCAGTGATGATGCGCTTCAAAAACGGATAATTTTCGTGACGTTTGAGAAGCGAATCGCAGACGTCAATGCGGCGACACAGATTTCTCTCTGAAAGAACATGGGGAACCCATACATCGAGCTTCGAGGATAATCCCAGGCCTTTCAAGTGGTCATAAACTGTTGAATTTGATAAATTTAACATCAATCCGATCTCACGTGTTGTTATTCGCCGGTTCACATCAATTAATGCTTTATCAGCCTCAACCGGCCTTCCCGAACGTGATGCATCTGCGACATCAAAATTGGCGGAACGAAATTTAGCGAACCAGTTCTAGCACTCGCGTGCTGTCAAACTTCTCCATACACATCGGTCAATTTCTTTCTGGCTTGAACAGCACTTTTACCCTTTCTGTAGTAAAACAGTAAGATATATCGAAAATGCTGCTTGTCACTCTCCATATTTAAAAGGGCACCAACCAAAAACTACTGCGTAGAATTAATTGGAATTTTCACACACAAGCCTTGCAATATGAGCTTTCAAAGCATTTAAAAATTATACGGCTTAAATGTGAAATAGGGTGCAAAAAATACAATTAAATCCTCTGTCGGGAAAAAACGAAATTACTTTCCGAACAACCCAATATTTTATTTACACAAGGTTTGAGACTATACATTTTGGATTTTTTCACCCTTTTTGTCATATTAACACACGTTAGGAAACTGCTTTCAAAACAATCAAATAATAATCTGAAGTCAAGGTTTTTGAAAAAAAATAAAAGTAAGCGAAATATGTTTGAAAGCAACAAAAACTGTAACAGAACTGACGGTAAAACTCTAACACACTCCATACTGTTAAGAAAAATAAAATAAAAAAGCATTGGAAGAGTTATTAGAAACGTGAATGTTTTATATCGAGTGGAAACTTTACGAGCTATTTGTTTACATTTCGATTACCCCCTCCCTCCGACTCAGCTGATGTGCAAAATATCAAATCCAGGCAGAATATAAACTAACTGAAAGTCACGTAACTCTAGCTACGTTCGCGATTTCAATATAATGGACATAGGGTGCCATCTAGTGGAAATTAAAAAAGGTTCCAGCTTAAAAGTCATATTTGCATCACACAGCCTACCACAGCACCTTTGTAAAATGCGCATTTGTGCCACCCGTCACGAAGAGGTTAAGTAGCACTGGCTTATGCTATTAATCAAATCGTCATTATTTTTCTTATCGTTTAATTCTTTCAGTCAGACCCTAAAGATTTTGTACTTTTGTAAAGCCGTATGTAAGCTGAGAAAACTCAAAAATTTAAATAAACTTCCCGAGCAATTAAATTCCATCTCCATGCAAAGAAATGAAAAAAATACTTTTTGAAACTTCTTTCAGTATCTTTGAAGGGGTCGATTAAGTTGTTGGGAGGATAAAAACTAAATCTGTTATCTCTCACGATACTTCCAAATGTAAAAAATAAATAAATAAAATAAACATTACTTATATATTAAAGAAAAATGCAGACCGATAAGGATCTTGGGGGTTATTAACGTTCTTCATTCCTCCCCAAGGACTGTCTCCCTCGTGTACTTTTCCGTAATATCTTTTATCACTCTTTATCCCTTCATCTTCAGCAGAAAGAAATAGAAATCCGAACAATTACTGAAAACGCTAAAAGTTGGTTTTTGCTTTTCACAGATCATTTGAACTTTTTCCTTTTGATTTTTGTCGATTTTCTGGTTCTATCATTTTGTCTCAGTTCGTTTTACAAGCAGAAAACTTCACGAGTGAACGAAAATAGGAAAAAAGAAATGATTTCGGGTAGCTGAAAGAATATTTGGAAACTAATCTCAAATAATGCTATTTACTATACCATCAGGTTATCGAAAACTGTTGACTGCACATCAGAGACCTATTGAATTACTTTGGGATAAAATAAACCAAATGGATTTGCTTAAAATTATCTCAAACACTATAATAATAATGCTATAGTAATAAATTACTCTTTCTACATTTTCTGGAAGTCTATATCATATTTTAGATATAGATTAAAGTGATGGTAATTAGTATAAATAAATGTTCTTTAATATACAGGGTGTTTCTCTCTCTCATGAGGTATACACTCTCCAGTCAAAGACACGCACCACCTCAGACGGAATGTCTCTGACGGAAATGACGTAGGTAATAGCATGCTTGTCATATGACTAGTCCCGAAGTGAGCAGTACGTCTATCGCGATCATCCCGTAGACCGCCAATACATTTTTGGGTGACCACCTGAAGATTTTAGCAGCTAGTAATTGCATACGGAAAGTTAAAGATTGGCTGATAGTACGCAGTCCAGCCAGACAGACAGACATACATACACATAAAAGTCTTCTACTGACAATAAAAACAAAAACTAACTTTAGATAAAAATGTTTCATTTTTTAATGTATTTTGATTTGTTTCGTAATAAAAGCAATATTTGATATAATTATATTTGTGGCTATTATTATTATGTTTGTATCTTGCGTTTTGTTTTAAGCGTGGTTTTAAAAGTGTTATTACAAAAAGTAAGCACAAATTTCGTATTTATTATTATGTTGTAATAACATAACTTTTCAAAATATTCCCATCGCTGCATCTACCAGGCAAGCAATTTCTTATTTCAATTTCCCCAACTTCAGGACCTGCATTAGAGAGCTTTTACTCTTATTGCTACCAACCAATGTCATTGCTTTTACTTCAGCTCCCAATTGTCTGTCAAAATTCTCAGGTCTTTTTTCCGCCGAAATCAGAAGACTACTACCCCCAGACTGTGACGGCATTCACCTGCATTACCTTACCAACCAATCAGATCACTTAAACTAAGTGAACTTTGTTTTTTCCCACTCAGGTCTACCACTTGTCAGCGTCCAAATACATTATCAGATAGGGGAGGAATGATCTATTGCAGATCCATATCCCTTGTGACGGGAAGAAACATGGTACAGTTGTTAGATATATTACTGCTGCTACAATGGCAGTTTATCAAGATTTAAATGAGTTTGAATGGGGTGTTCAAGTCGGCACACGAAAGGTGGAACACAGCATCTCTTAGGTAGCGATGAAATTTGTATTATCATGCACGACCACTTCACGAGTGTACTGTGCATATCGTGAATTTGCTAAAACATAAAATTTACGGCATCGCTGCAGCCGGAAAGAGATTATGCAAAAATGGGACCAATGATGACTGACGAGAATCATTAAGTGTGACAGACGTGCAACCCTTTCGCAAATTACTGCAGATTTTAATGCTGAGCCAGCAACAAGTGTCACCGTGCGAACCATTCAACGAAACATCATCGATATGAGCTTTCGGAGCCGAATGCCTACTCGTGTACCCTTGTTGATTTCACAGTACAAACCCTTACGCCTCGCCTGAGATCGTCAGCACCGACAAGAAACACCTTCACTAAAAACACGTTGCCTTGTCTGACGAGTCTCGTTTCTAATTGAATCGAGCTGATGGGCATGTGCTAATATGAAGTCAACTTCATGAATACATGGACTTTGCATGACAACAGGGGACTGTTAAAGCTGGTGGAGGCTCTGTGATAGTATGGGACCCCTGATACGTCTAGATACGACTCTGACCGGTGTCAGTTACGTAAGTATCCCGTCTGATCTACTTACCCATTCATGTCCCTTTTGCATTCCGACGGACTTGGGGAATTTCAGCAGGACAGTGCAACACCCCACACGTCCAGATCCGCTACAGAGGCGTTCCAAAAACACTCTTCTGAATTTAGACACTTTCACTGGCCAACAAAATCCCCAGACATGAACATTGCTGAATGTTTTTAGGATGCCTTGTAACGTAGTGTTAAGAAGAGATATCCACCCCCTCTTACTTCTACTGATTTATGGACAGCAGCTCAGGATTCATCATGTCAATTACCTCCAGCACTACTTCAGACGTTAATCATACTACAAGGTGTTGCGGCAATTCTGTGTGCTCGTGGCGTCCCTACACGACATTAGGCGGGTGTACCAATTTTTTTGGCTCTTCAGTTTATAATGCGAGAAATATATTGATACAAATATACTATATTGAAATAAATATATTTAAAATATCGCAAACAAGAGACCATATTTTCAAGTATCGGTAAGTATTTTGAATGGCACATCTTACTTTTTTTAGTGGCCGTGGTAGCCGAGTTACTGTTTATATATACCACTGAAAAAATTAATATGTAGTGAGTCTGATGTTCATAAAATCAGTTCAGTATTTCAAAATAAAAACGCGTGGTCATATGTGTTAATTAAAAGAGAGAGAGGAAATACAGGCAAAACTAAATTAACTTCAAATTTGTGCGTAATTCTTTTTCTCTAACTACATGACTTTATCATTTTATAATTATCTTTCAAGAAATAAATTCCATCATTAAGAATTTAAAAGATCAATGTGCATGGTAAATGGGAAAACTATTAGGAACTCTGTAATTTGGGACAAAATAAAAACTTCATAATTTTATACACTGGCTATGTTAAAGAAACTAATTAGCGAAATCGTTGGTGTTAGAGTGTGTCTTTTAACTCACATAAATTTAAATCATACGCGAGCTTTTTAATTGCTTTACTATATATATATCTTACGTATTATTAATCATTCCGACATTTTTAACAGTCTCGAGGGCCGAGCACAGTTTTATTTAAGCCGATGTGATTAATTGCCCCTGACCTCCACTTAATTAGTCTTAAAATAAATTCAAAAACTTAAAACGGTTTCTTAACAATTCAAGAACCATTTGTTTCCTTTTTTTAATAATCACTACTTTGTATGGAAGTTTTATAAATTTTAAAATCATTTTTATTTGCAGAGAATTATGCTTTGTTCAAGATTTAAATTGATGAGCCGAGAGCTAAAACAGTTCTTGTTATTTCACTTAATGAATTGAGAATAATTGCATGCATATAAAGAAAACTTGTAAATAAAAACAATGCTTGGATTTAAAAATAAGTATGGTTTTCACACAAAAAGTAAGGTAACAAGATCTCCGACGGATATAAAAATTACCCGTATGGATAAAAACCATTCTGAAAATAACGAAGGATATAACAACATTCACACGTTGCTGGTAAATGGAGTTAATTCTCGTATAACATGACTGAATCTCTGTTAGAAGGCTACAAATTAAAGGACGGATACATGGTTCATCCTTGAAATTAGAGGTGTGATACGGGTTTTGTGTTTAAAGAAAAATTTTCCATCTTAAATTCATCAGTAATTGGTAGAAAGATATGATACACGTGCTATATTATATATATATTTCATGAAGACGTGGTTGGGGTGCACGAAAATTCACAACCTAAAGAAGCAGCAACTAAAAACTTATTTTGTTCTTATTTTTATTAAAGAACTACCTCGTATACCCATTCTATGCACGGGTGAATGGAAAAATTAAACAATACAGATTAAAGGATAAAGAAGTTTTCAATGGGTTTTTACGTGAATCGCAGGTTAAATAAAAAAAAGGCTTTTTTCATATCTCAGATGAACAGAAAAAACTATATTTGTTCAATTGTATGTTTGTAAACCTAATAGATGATAAAAAGGTTGTATTTCTTTATGTATAATTCTCCGTAACTCTATTGTGGGTAAATTTTTGAAAACACCTTCATACGCTGATCTCTGCTCAGCAAAAGCAACACATTGATACACATTTTGTGTAATGAACGCTTAAAATAGTGTAAATACTTGATATATGGACGTGTAAATAAGTTAATATTTTTTGTTGTATTTATTTTATGTTAAATTTGTAATATTCTCAAGCAACGCCGTTCCTTACATAGTAATGTCGATTCAATAGAAACATAACGAAATGCTGGCGATAGAGCCAAGTTGGCATCATTTTTGGCTACCATTTTGGCAACTTGGCGTTTGATTGAATGACGCAGAAGTTGATATGATGTAGCGCCACCTGCTGGAGAGCTGCAACAAAGAGGACAGCACAAAACCCTTCTACACAAAATATGTGATACACATATATGTCAATTTTCATAGCGATCGGTTGAATGGAGTTGGAGTGTAGCGATTTCATATGTACAAGCATCCATTTATGTATATATATATATATATATATATATATATATATATATATATCATTGTTGTTGATCTCACTACCCATATTTAAATTCACATCAAAATTTAATAAACAACTTTCACCTCTGCAACTCAACTATATTTTTCTTATGTATAAGCTAACAATTATTTTTTCTGTCTCTCTTTCCTGTAGTTTGTCACTATTTTCATTCCCCCTCCCCATTTTTCTATGGCAGAAGTCTATCACAAGGCCATTGAAACAGCGTCATCTATGTCTTACAGAATCATATTGAATAAAATGAATTCTTCCGTTTAATCTCGTCATCTGTATCAATTTCAGAAACAAAAAAATATTTATAATCTCTAAGAAGCATTTGCTATTAAGAAATATACATATATAATATATATATATATATATATATATATATATATATATATATATATATATATATCACATATGTTCCATTATACTTTAAATATTCTGTCATCCGGCAATTGAATTTTATATTACGAGTTCTTGAATATCTAAATATACATGTATATGTCTTGAACAATTTCTATTTTATAAGCTTGCAAAAAATCATGTTACTTTTCTTAAATTAACTTTCCTTTCCTTTCTGAAACGCATTATAATAGCTTTACAATGTACTGTATAGTATAAAATAATTTATCGTAAAGCTAATTTTATGAGAATATTAGAAAGTCGAATTGAACTTAAACGCTACGGTGCAGCCATTGTCATTGTATTTTCAAGTCATTTATTTCAACAAACAAACAAGAGGGACTCATTTCGGTGAGCATCTCTCTATTTATAGAACCAGTGGAAACTTCCAGAAAAATCTCTTTGCGTCATAGAGCTTGAAATTAGTTGATCTCTCCACTTATTTCTAGAAAAAACTAGACGGTCCCGATCTCACCAACATGGTCACCAATGTCGCCAAAATGGTCACCAAAGTCGCCAAATTGACAGTCAACTTAATCGCCAAAAATGCTAACTTGGCTCTATTGCCAAGATCTTGCAAAGTTCCCAATGGATCACCATTATAACGTAATTGGCGGCGTTGCTCTTAGGAATATACAAATTTTATATACAGAGTAATATAAATGCTTTACAGATTCAAATAAAAATTATCTTCGCTATTTTACTCAGAATTCGTAAAAATATTATGAGTAAATTATAAATTTGAATGAAGGAATAATATGTTATCATTAAAATACACAGCACAAAAAAAAGAAACTGAAGAAAAAAAAAGCAATGCCTAATTTACGTAAGAAATCAGAAAGAAAAATTTAAAATAATAAATAAATAAAATCGTACCTAATCATGAATCAAATTTTATTTCTTCCTCATGTTCCTATATTTGTTCAACATGTTCCTTATCTAATGTCCCCTGATTGGTGGTGTCAGGTGCGGGCCCACGAAATTCATAATACCAAGGGGCTAGATGCAGACCTGTCGTTATCCGCAGTTTTAAGTACTCTGCATGTGAAATAATGATTTAGCTAAGTTCCTTCCTAATTTGGATGGAGAATAACCTAAGAGTGGTCAGGGATCAACCACCTCTCCTCTCCTTCCTCCAACTTCTCGAGACGATTTTCAACCGATGGCTGTTTAAAGTGCCACCATGTCTCTTGAGTGAGTGAGGGAGTCCGCGATTACTAACGTTGCACTTTTCAGCTATTCGAGGGCTTTTGGATACGGATCTCTTTATTTTGAACCATGATCAAGTTACAAGAACGACACATGAGCTGGCAACCCCTTCTCTTAACTACCACACCACAACCACGGGATGGTGTTTTAGTTTTCGCCATACTTAGCGTGCATCGCTCCCCTACATTGCGGGTCTTCAGTGGTGTCAGAGGGCTGTGGTAGCCCAGTGGTCAACGTATCGAATCACGACACGCATGTCATGAGTTCGACCCTAGTACCACTAAAGACACACCGTGTAGGGCAGCGATGCACTTTAAATCTGTCGAGAGCGGAAACGTCCTTTCAACGTGTGGTGTTGTAGTTAGGAGAGGTGGTGCCAGTTCAGATGTCATCCACGTCACTTGAACATGGTTCAAAATTACGTGGTTCGTCGCCAAAAGCCCTCGTGTATCTAAACAGTACGACGTTAATATTTATTTACTCACTCACTCAGTGGTGTCAGGTTCAAACTCATGTCACGCCGGCCACGAGATCTTTACCTTGACCACTAAGCTACAGCGGTCAATCTATGCTGAAAAGACACTATACATTTATAAAAATACATGCCTTCTCCGGGATTCGAAACCAGAAACTATGGCTAAGCAGTCAGCGTCACTAACTATTATGCGGGATAGGCGGCGTAGTGGATAAAATATGTTAGAGTATATATACTGTTAAGTTGTTTTACTTTCGTACAGCAAACACAATTCGCGATTCTGATTTACCTTATCAATAGCACAAATAATATTATTTGCCAACAATGTAGAATAAAAAAAATTCCCATACACTCGCGAACAAAATCAAAACAAAATGTGTACATAATGCCGAATTTCTAAGCTTATTGACAGATTGTATTGAAATTTAGTGTAAATATATATATTTAGAGCATCATTCAAAAGTCATTTTATATAGTCATGCTTATCATTAAAAATAATTTTGCACGGATTGTCGAAATACACTTTTTTTTCACCCCTTGAGTGGCTGCATTTTGGCAAATTAGCCTTAGCAGATACGGCAAGTCCCCAAATGTGAGATTCATTTCATGGTGGCATCTTCTAGTGGTGGCTCCTGCTACCAAATTCGGATGATTGAACTCATTTTTAATGCAAGGTCTCGTCGGATGCTAACTATTGCTGGGATTTAATTTTGCCTAGAGTACCAAAGTAAAATTAACACACTTCAGGGATCTTTTATATGGCTCATAATCACAAGGACATGCATGCCTACTGTTTTCCTATTCGGAATATCTATCAAGTGGAAGCCAAACTAGTAACCTTGGGCTTATGAAGCGGGCATGCTATCTTTCAGCTTCCGGAACTTAAAAGTTGTAATATGGAACCAAAATACACGATATGATAATAAACTGCATAAGGTGGGGTTGTATTGTCTTGTAACAGCAAAACAACCTGCACAGCGTAACTGCAAACCGGACAAGATGTAGCTGAGGATCCAATGAGTCAGTATATCATACTCCTGCAGCAGGACGATGGCTTTGTTCCGAGATGGTTCTTGTAGGGTAATGGCGAGACAATGTCCCAACATGTTCTACAGTGTTAGTTTCAGGATGTCTGATTAGTCAATCCATTTAGCGAATATTCCCACTTTCCAGGTAACCTTCAACCAGTTTAACCTTATGCAGACGACTTCCTTGTCAGTATAAGAAAGCAAAAGCATCTATATTTTTGAAAAAGTTTAAAATTGGTTCTAAGATGTATACACGCCATATTTCACTGAACTCTAAAACATGATTTAAGCCAAATTCAGTATGCCATATTCTAACTATGTACCAATGGTACAGAGAAAAATATCCTGGCTCTCTTCTAGAAATCAAATGTGACCATTGCTCCCAGACTGCTCTGGCTAGTCTGACAGGTAGCCACTTAAAATGTTTTTCTTTTGAAATTGGCAGAAAAATCCGCCTGTCTTGTAAGAACTGCTGTGGCAATCCAGATTCAATGCATCACATTCTAAGATGCATCGGGCTTTCTCAAGGGAACTTAACACCCAATCATTTTATTATTATAGATTTTACGGTGGTCAACAACCTTCTGGAGTTTATATGAGACATGTCAGATCGTTCAAGGGTAAGAAATAACAAAAACAACACATACTTCATACCAGTGATGAAATATTTTGCTAACATGTACAGGAGTGCCATATTGCAACATAAAACTACTACTACTACGAAACTACTACTTCCATCACTATAATGATACTTTTTTTTCGATAAAGGAAGGGTAATATAAGATATTTCCATTTAGAAAGAAGTGACATTTACAATGAACCATCTTACAAGTAACATCAACGAACTCCATTAAACATCAAGATAGAACAAATATAATCACATTAGCTTCTGCACCAAACAATTAACATAAATTCTTCAAGGAATACATTTAAAAATAATCGATTACATAAGCACAGGGGAAAAACTATCCAATAAATAAGGTCATAAACAAACAGAAATGAGATAGGAAACTCTGATTTTCCCTGTAAGCCAAAAGAGTAATTAAAAAAAAAAGTGTTTCGAAATTTACATTTTAAATAATTTAATAATAATTTTACATTTTAATATTTGTTTTAATTTTTAAATTAAAAAAAAATGTCACCGTAAGTATTTTAGAATTTACTTTGCTGCCGATGCATTTATATTTTATCAGTAAAATTGAACGGAGTAAAAATCTTCTTTCGAAGGTTTTTTTTTCTCAAAAGAACTCCTGAAATAAATAAAGGAATATGTATTTTTAACGTAAAATTATAAATTAATCTTAGTTTAAATAAATAAGATTTAAAATGATTTGGAATCATTTATTCTGCCAATATTATTATAAGATAAAATGAGGAAATAGTTCTTTCTTAAAAATTATTGTACTTAATCTCTTTATTTTATTTTATTTATTTATGTTTGTTTCATATATGAAATGTCTTACACATAAAACATACGATAATCACAATTTAAAATCCCAGTAACTAAAAAATACCTTCTTTATTTTTGTACATTGAAAAATAAAAATAAAAAATTATTAAATATACATAATAAAATGTCACAAAAACTGAAAAACATATTGTACTTAAGATAATTAAGTTTATTATTTTAAGTTTCATTTATCTATCCCGAAAATTGAGTGGGTCAATATCTATAACTGACAGTTCATAGCTATCAGAAGCAAACGGAATCGTTGCGGGATGGTTCTGCGGGCTGTTTGAGGTCTCATTGGCCGTCAGAAAAAAATCGTTTCACCAATTACGATGGTGAGGTCTCGGTTGTATGTGAAGCTACAACGCAGTTACTATCTGCTGGCTTAGCTCATGTAAAAGTTGCCTTTTTTATCGATGCCAAGCTGCAATTTCAGCCTTAATCAGTAATACACTGATTGCTTAACAAAATTCAGTGTCGAAAAAAAATTTATGGAGGCAATTTTACATGGCTGGACTGTAGCCTTAAATTCCAATTCATGTTGGGAACCCCGGGAATGAGGGGGCAGATCAAAATGGCAAGCAGAGAGGCGAGTCATCTGAACTGGAAGTCCCCTTGACCGTCAGAAGAGCAAAGGGCATTATATCCACATACTTTGATAAATATATTGCCATGGTCGAAAACCCCAAGTGCCTTGAAAAGCCATGCGGAACCCTGACCACTGTGAGTCTTATCCCGATGTACCTGAAGAGAACCGAGGCTGTGGCCTCTTTCGCCAAGCCACCGGACAGGCCTTTTTGGGAGTATACCTCCACTGACTTGACCTGGCTGCTCTGCGGCCATGCAAGAAAGAGATGGTGACCACCTATTCCACAAAGCACTGCACTCGATGAATAGCCAATTGACAACATCATCAGTTGGTACTAGGATTCTAGACGTGAAATGCTCAAGAAACCAAACACGTGGGCATTGAATTAGTACACATTTTTTATGAAAATTTCGGCTCTTTTAAAGCTTTGAATTACGCATTTTATCTAGAAATTTCGTTTTTGTTAGTAAAAGTTGAATTTTATTGTGATATACCTGGTTTTATATATTTTATTGATTTTTGTTGTTTTTCTCAAGTTAAATCCTCAAAATCAGATGGTTTGTTCCATTTCTTTCTCTGATTATATTTTAGTAAAAAAAATACAGTTTAGTCATTAACGATTTGACACCCCAGCATTTCTCTTTCTTATGTATGCAAGATCAATTGTAATTGTTCGTATGTGTCATTCATACGTTCTTATGCATTTTTCATCAACAAACTGTATTACAAACAACAAGTGTGCATGAAAAATATCGCTTAATAATTTTACTTATTACTTTATTTTAATCTGACTTCAAAATAATGTTTAAAAAAATGATACTTTCGAAAACTCAATGCAGTAGTTTCTACTATTGTAAATTTAAAATATATGTATTGAAAATGTATAAAAAGTTTTCTTTGTAAAAATTTCGATGGTAATACAAAGAAAAGTATTTTATATTCAGATACGTAGTCAGATTTTTTCGTTGTACAGTATTGTTTATTATTCATTGCTGAATAAAATGGTTATAATAAACATTCTCATTGGACAGTTAAAAATGTGTTGTACTCCAAGTCATAATTAACTGCACTGTATTTTTTTTTATAAATGCGCGTGACACATAAGATATTTTTTCACTACCTTTTAAAAATACGATATCAAAGGATTTTTTTTCACATTACCAGTTCACACTCGATATAATATATAAAGTTATATACATGCTTATTGATTTTATTCCAAGAGTTTGAGGTTTGATTATAGTGTTAGTACCAAGAAATGCTGTTTTGAAAATAGTTTCAATGTTTTTTACAAAATAAAATGACGACTTTCCGTATTTTTGTTCTTTTCATTGTTTTTGTAAGTTTTAAGTATATATATATATATATATATATATATATATATATATATATATATATATATATATATATATATATATATATATATTGCTTTGATAAAAATTCCGGCGAACAATTAATCATGATTTTTCATCTCAAAAACGAATAGATTTAAAATAAGTTGTTTCTTTGTACAGATTTTTATGCATGAACACAACAAAATTATTTTAAGACTTCCGTGCACGTAATGTTATTTTACAACAGATTTTTCTGACTTGCTTACACAAACAACGCACTTACAAGATTTTTCAGAAAGGATACTTGGTGTAATCTTTACGATAATTTGCTGAAAAAATTCCTATTTCAGAAAATCTTTCTTAAAAAAATATTAAGAGTTTCTTTGAAAAAGTGGAATTCCGATTTTTATTTAAAAGTTACAAAGAAAAAGGCAAAAAGTAATAAAAAAATGAAATTGATATCTTGCATCAGAATGTTATTTTTGATTCTCCGAGGTAGTCGTGGCTTTGAGTAAATTAAACCAGAGAAAGCTCTGCACACACTATTATTTGCGTAAATTATAAACCAACCACCCACGCAAAGAATGTATATTTGTTCCATGCACTGTTCTGATATATTGTTTTTCTTACCATTCGAAAAACATAAGGGAAAGCAAAAAATCTAGTTCATCCGCAGTTCTTTGATTTTTTTAAGCGAAAGCATGAATAAGTAACTAATGATGTTTCTTCTTTCTAACTGTTTTTAGCCTTCGCCGCTTTAAAAAAATAAGAAAGAGCAACTGAAGTTGGTTCCGAATTTTTTAAAATGAAACTGGAATATATTTTGAGAAATCCTTGCAAAAATTTCGACAAGAAATCCCAAATAAATTACAAACTAAACACTCCTAAATGAACATATATCTTGTTGGTATTATTTCCAAAATGTGATGTAATATATGAGATATTTTTTAATTATGAGGAAATAGGAAAATTAATTATATTCGGAATTTTTCAATTATTTTTCGAGTAAAATAAAGTGTGCTACTGTGCCTGTTTTAATCAACCATTTAAGCACATTTAGGAAATGTTTATTACTATAAATAAAAAAGAAAAGTCTCCTTCCCCACCAGGAACTGGTCAATCTTAAAAGAAAACAAATGTTACTCTCCACTAAAAATAAATCGAAAAATAAGCATTGCTTATAATTTCTATTTCATATTAAACATAAACACGCAAATATCCTGTTTGAAAATTAGATGCGACAAATAATACATATAGAGATCTTTAAAATTGATATTTTAAAATTATCCAAAAGAATATTTCATTCTAAAACATGTTTAATAATAGGCAGCTGAATCCGTGGTTGATCTGGTTTTAAGGCGAAATTACTAATTCATATTATCTGCTTTTGCTTAAGTTATACATTACATGCAGGGTGTCTACAAATAAGTTCGGTAAATAAATAACTTTCGAAATATTAAATGAAACCAGCTCATTCAAAGGCAGACGAGCAGGAATATATCCTAAAAGTTTTTTTATAGAGAGCGTTAGGCGACATAATGTAAGAGTTTGAGTGTCGGAAAATCATCATGTCATCCTAGAACAACCATACTCATCATACGGGCCGCATGCGGGACACCAAGCCTTTTTAAGTGGCCCGGTCATTACCAATTGCTCTGAGAAATTTACTTATTTAAGAACAATGCATTAAAAATTTCGGCGAAAATTCTATGTTGAGAAATCAAATATATCACTTTTGCTTTTTGTTACCAATGTCGTATGGATGCGAATTGATGTTCTTTTTCTCTTTGTAACATTAACTGTTAGTGATAATAGACTAGACATTGTGGCGTAGCGGCTTTGATTTGAATTGATTTTTAATATTAACGTCGCACTGTTCAGCTACACGAGGGCTTTTGGCGACGGACCACGTAATTTTGAACATGGTGAAGTGACGTGGACGACACCTGAGCTGGCACCCCCTCTCCTAACTACCACACCACACCAACGGGAGGACGTTTCAGCTCTCGACAGATTTACCGTGCATCGCTGCCCTACACGGCGGGTCTTTAGTGGTACTGGGATCGAACTCGTGACCAGGCAAGCCACGATCCGATACCTATACCACTCGACTACCGCGGCCACGTGGCATAGCGGCAATTTTATACAGGGAACTAATTTTTAACTATTTTTCATATCTTGCAAGCAAAAAATATTCAAAAAATAATTGTTTAAAGACAAATGGGAGGTTGGCTAATTTGTAGTGAAAAACAAACATGAATCAATAATTGTTTGATTTGTCGTGAAAGTGCTGTATTTAAAAATACGAATAAACAGGAATCATTCAATGACCCTTTTAATGGGAGATTTCTTTCAATATGTGATAAATAGGCTTTCTTGAATAATCTTTGCAACAGCAAAACAGTGTTTGTCAGTAGTAATGTCACAGTGGTAACAAATACATCCTATGATGTTTGTTACATTGACAATCATATGAAACCGTTTACGGATGCACACATTGTAAAGTGTTAGTTAAATGCTTTTAATATTTAGTGCTAGTGACAAAAAACTTTTTAAAAAATATATATAAAATAATAAATAAAATAAAAAGAAGTTTTAATATTTTTATCAATTTTCCACATTTTAAATTTCAAAAGTTATCTTGGTCTTAAAGCATTTATCCCTACCACCCACCCCTTTCCCATTTATCCTCATGTTGCGACCCGTGTGAAATAACTAACATGCGGCGTATGCGGCACAGCAGAAAAGTAGGTTAAGTACCCTTGTACTAGAACAAGAAAGAGATAAACCCTAGGTCAAAGTGTTTTGTGCAGTAAGTTCCTCGAATGTTCTCGGTTCATTTTTCTTCGCTGAATAGACTGTTAAAGGAATTATCTTTTTGCACATGCTACAGGTTTTCTGTATGCCAATCATCAAAGAAAAAATACCGCGATTTTGAATTTTTAACAGGATTGCGCCCCTCATCACTAATAAAAAAACGTTACATCTTACCTTAATGTTTAGGTACCAGTTTGGATTGGCCCTTGAGGTGTTATTTAGGGGCCATCACGATCATCACTCTTCTTCAGTTCATGGGAACATTAATAGATCAATTGAACACTCGGTCATTTCCTACCTCCGTTACTGAAATAAAATCAAGAATCTGCGTTGCCATCAATTTGATCGATGGAAGTACAATGACTGATTGATTGATTGAATATTAACGTCGCACTGTCAGCTGCACGAGAGCTTTTGACGACGGATCACGTAATTTTGAACATGGTGAAGTGACGTGGATGACACCTGACCTGGCACCCCCCTCCCTCTTTCCTAAAAAACACACCACACCAATGGGAGGAGGTTTCAGCTCTCGACAGATTTAGCGTGCATCGCTGCCCTACACGGCGGGTCTTTAGTGGTACTAGGCTAGAAATGCCTGCCATGATCTTATACCTTGACCACTGGGCTACCGCAGCCCCGGAAGCACAATGACAAATATGTTGCAAGAATTGATTTAGCGATGAGATATTTGCATATTAGCGGAAGGAAGCCACGTCAAACAATCCTGTAAAATTTGATTATTTCTCTATTTTACAACAATATGTATTTTGATTTTTTCCTGTTAATTGCATGCAATAAATTATTTTTTTGCCCAAATAATTCGTTGACATTCTGTTTTAAACGTTCATGTATAGTATATACAGTGAAATACGTTTGACTAAAAAAAGATCGTTTAAGGTATCCGCCTACGTTCGGAACCATGATTTAAAAAAAAGCGCATAAATGGATAATTTTCATGATACTTAGTATCACTTAGATTAGAATTCATGTATAAAATTGTTTTAAGAACATTTTGACAAAAAAATATTTAAATACAATATTTCGGCAAAAAAATTAACATAAAATAATCTTTTTTCCAAATGTTCTCCTTTTGTGAAAAATGCTTCTATTATAATAATTGTTTGCCTGTATATAGCTTCTACCTCTGTATAGAGGCTCAACTAAGATTTTTTTTAAAAAAATTCACATTTTAAGAGTTATAACCCATTAGATTACTTATCAGCGTTTTTTTTCTTAAAATTTCTCCCCTCTGTTGTCGTAGAATATGAATAAACCCTCTTCTAAGTAATATATTTCAAAAATTCTAGTTGAGCCTCTGTACAGATGTCTGAGCTATAGACAGGCAAAGTATTATTATAACAGAAGCATTTTTTACAAAAGGAGAATATTTTGAAAAAGGGTCTTTCTATGTTCATTTTTTGTCAAAATATTGTACATAAATAATTTTTTTATTGTAACTTTATTCTTAAAACAATTTATATACATTTTGTAATCTAAGGGACACTACATAACATAAATATTATCTATTTATACATTTCTGCAAAATCACGGTTTCGAGCGTAGTCGGATACCTTAACACGAAATAATACAGCAGTCCCAATAAACTAATATTTATTCCCATGCATTGTTTTTCTCTTAAAACGAAACGAAAATTTCTTAACACGAAAAGATTTCTCTTATGGAAATCAACAAAATACGTTAAACACTAGATATTTAACAGGGGTTGGAAATGAAAGAGAGAGGAGTTTTTTCTGTAATATGGGACTATCCTACAGTATTATAGGAAGAAATCGTTGCAGTAGATGATAATAATGTGTATATAGCTACAATTATGACAGACAAACCATTTTGGAAAGTGTTCATGCTCGAAAAATATCATTGATAAAAATTCTGACGGGGAAAATTAAATGAATAATACAGTTCCTGCTCCCCCATCATCCAAAATGAGGAACATTATGAAAACTATGCGCATTTATTTAGACGCACATTCCAAGCGTGAAAGGAATAACAAAATGGACTAAATCAAACAATTAAAACGAAATGAATGACAACGCAAACAAATATTAGATTTTTTTTTTCAAAAACTCAATAAATGTTTTGTTTTTTTAAAAACTGGAAAATATTTTTAATTAAAATTTCATTAAGTTCTTATGATTTTTTTTGTGTCATTGATTTTTGTTAAATGCATCCACATATAAACACCTATGTAAATAAAATGTACTCTAATAAACTTCATTTTGTTCAATATATATGTATTTTTTGCTTATATATACATATTTTGAAATATACTTTTACACGAAATTCATTTATCACAGAAAAAAAATGTTTCAATCCCTCCAGTTTCCTGTTAAGCATTCTGTTTGGGGATTCATAAGTTTTAGGACAACCTTAATTATTTCATTCAATGCTAATGTCAAATATAGCTTCAAAAGAGCAATTTTTTTTTCAAATATTCAGTTTTATTAAACTTTGATCCGCTGCTGTGGGTTCTCACAAAAGAAAAGTATCCATAATTTTTTTGTAAAAGTCTTCACGGTAGTGACTAAGGTTTGCCTCTTTCATAGACAGAAATAATTATGAACATATAGTTATATGCATGAAATCGTTGAATATTCATATTCCTTTCATTTTTTTTCGATTTTTACATAATTAAAGTAAAACTTTTTTTAATGCATTTTTCAAAAGTAAAGGAAAAAAAGATGATACAATGAAATAGATTGAACAAAAACACTTTATAAGAAATCCATTCATTTTTTTCCATTCTCCAACATTAATTAAATGCAGATACAAAATAGTATTCATTAGTTTAGTTTATGACAGCATTTTTGTAGAAAATAAAAGAGGAAACGGAACAATACTAGCAGTCTCAAAAATTCCGAAGGAAGCTCGCCATTCTTTTCGAATAAAGGCATTCGAATTCAACCATCAACTTCAAAAAAGATGAAACAGAACAACTCATCTAGATATAAAAACATTATCCGATGGACCGGGGCAATAATAGCTCCTTTGAAATAAACTGCTCGCAAGTATGTGTTCTCCATTTTTAATACGAACGCGGCCTTTTATGCTAAATATCTCAATAAAGCAATGACAATAAAAGTTTTAATTGGAAAAATGTTAGCTTCGAGAAAAATGGGTCTCTTTCACGAGGAAATTCGCAATTAATTTAAAACGCACGGAAATAAATAAAAACATGGCACGAGCTTCTCCCAAATAACTTTCTTTAAAAGGAATTTAATGATTCCATGGAGAATTTTTTTCCCTTTCCTTCACAAGAGTCTCTTTAGAAATATCCTTTCATTTCTAAAAAGGAATCTAAAGAGAGATTCTTATAATGAATGATATCCTCTACGGAAGACTAATCTTATTAGATAGCTAAACTGTTTACTTCCGCCGAAACGAAGCTATTTTAATGCGTCTCTATTATTATGCAGCGCGTTCTTATGTTCAAGAAAAATAAGACAAAATGGTTATTTGTCCAATAGTCAGGAGGAAATATCGCCAATGAGACACGTTTGGCGATAGCATCAAAACAAAATAAGCACTATTAAAAGCTATTTATTGTTAAAGCCTTATTGACATATCATTAGATTTGACGTTAAAATCTAGATTTAAGCAAGAACAGCTCCCAAATTTTAAGTCGCAAAATACGCAGGATTTCTCACACAACTGTAAGCATGTCAATAATATTGAGAACAATATATTTAGGTGACCGGTTTTATACTCAACGCAATTGTCTACAAATGCAAATGAAATGTAGAATATGAAATGTGACAGCAGATAATTTCAATAGTTCTAGGTTTCGGAATTTTGTGTAAAAAATGCAAGTACATATCCCTGTTTCTTAATATAATGCATGGGTTGGGGGAAATGGGGATCATTCATTAATATTATTAATAAGTACATTATATTAAAATTACAATTATTTTTTTTCATAACAATTACAATAATAATTTTTTTAAAAAAATTGTCTTTACATAACGTACATATAATATGTAAATCTGCTCTTCTCAATTATTATTTTAAGATATACTCTTCTAAGTGTGTGTGAAACGGAATTCTTAGAAAATACTGTATAGATCTAAGGGTTATGCCTTTCATCATATTAATTCTATTAATTTTGAAGGAAACAAAACTGTTGAGTACAAAAAAGTCATATATATATGTAATACCAGTTTATAAAATAGAGTACCTGACATGTACGTCGCAACGTTCGTAACTGCTTGAAAAATGATTGCATGACCAGTTGCTATAATTTTTTCCCGTCCCACAAGCTCAAAAGAATTGCTTTACAGTGGAGTTAGTTCTAAACCTGGTTTTAAGGATGGCTTCTTTGTATAATAAAATCATTATTGTAGAGCAAAAAAAGAACCCCTAGTTTTTTTACATCTATAGAGTCAGTTTAACAAATTAAAAACTCTCCGTTTCAAGTCGGCTAAAATTACATAGAAATATTTACTGATCAAATATACAGCGTAATGCGGGTATATATTTAAGCTATTCGCCAATTAGTATTATTGCTATGCGATTAGATCTATTGTGAATATATTTATAGTGTTGAATATTGTAAAGAAACTATTAATACTTTATTTAGGAAAGACCATGGAACTAAAAAAAGATCCTTGATACCTTTGTGAAGCATGTTTCGACAGAAAATAAATCAGCTGTTATATTAAAAATTGATAACCATAAAACTAAGAATTTTTAACTATGGAGAATTATTACTTAAGGAACATGAACCCAGAAGAGGATTATGGGGTACAAGTGGTTATTACAAGTACAGCAAATTGCACAAATAAAAGTTGTATTCTTTTAATTTACATACATATTTCGCAAAGCAAGAATACGCAATATAGCTTTGAACGATAAATGAACCAGCATTGTCAATATATTTAAGGCAATAAAAATCACCCGACATTTCAACAGCGAAAACCAATTTTATGTGGAAATAATTCAAATTATATAAAATATTCATAAATTCGAAGAGTGATTCGACACAGTAATTTCTACTATTTTTTTTAAAAAAGTAAATTTCAGAATTTTTTTTATCTCACTAACTTTTTTGAAGCAGAACTCAACTAACATAGATTACTAAATGACAAACATAGGTTTAGACTATAATATGTTTACATATAGTAAATTACCATATGATTAAATTGATATAATAGTTGATGAATAGAAATTCGTAAATAAATCTTTTAAGCTCTAATTTGTAACATAAATAGCGTACTTTTCAAAGGATTGATAGCTACAAATTAATCATTGTTCTAGCCAATATTAAATGGTACTTAAACACATTGTAAGCCCATGTTTCCGCAACCAATATGAAACATTATTTTCAAAAAAGGTTTTCATTTTAAAAATTAATAAAAATTTTCTTATATAATTCGTATTGGTAAAGTAAGATTCATACAAAAATTAAGCAACATTTTATCAAACAACTAATGGATTACTGTAATTTATAATACAAAAGAAATTCAAGAAAGAATTGAGATAAAATCAAATTATTAGGAATTTTACGACAGTTGTGAGAATGTCATGTTTACCACGAAAACCGTTTTCTTCGCTCTTTAGCTCCTTGGAATATTTTTAATACCAAAAGGTTTTTACTCTTAAAATTTTTGCTTATTTAAAGCATACATAACGAAAATTATTTGCTGAGATCGTCAAAATACTTTCTTCGTCTATCCATGCATATATTATAAATATAATTAGTTGAAAATATAATTTTTTTAAAAAAGGATACTATCTCTTATATTTTATTTAGATATATTTCATAGTTTTCAAAACTAAAACTCGAATTATTAATTAATGAAACATAACGGGTGTAAATAAATTTTAATTTATGAGACTAGTAAAATCGAAAAAAAGACCTTCTTGAAATGTTTTGGAAATACGAGAAAAAAATTGCTTTTCATAACATAATTTAAATTTAAATTAAGTTTGATGTTCTTATATATTTTTACATCAGCATTTTTTATTGTTAGAAACACATTGCAAAGTCTTGGAAATAAAATGTTTTTTTTTTTAATTTTTCAAAAAATATTCGTGATAGTATTTGTGACATTAACTATTCTATTCTGAAAGATATTTTGAGATTCTTCGTACATATCTCTCACTCTCCTTCATATGTAAATTTTGAAATTAAGATGAAAATAAATTTACTTTTCAGAGATTCTTTAGAAGTGTATAGAAGATTAAGCAAAAAGAGAATAAAGTTCTTTCCATGTAAATTACGTACTTTATCGTTAAAACAACATTCAGGGGGATCTAAATTCGAATTTTCCGTGAAATATAAAGATAAATATATGCTCTTTATTATGAACAATGATATTTTTCGCTACCAGAATTACGTGGGTATACGATTCCGTATTAGTTTAGAATCGTAAAAAATGTGAAACTGTTCAAAGAATAGAAGACATTTCTTTGATGTCTAGACAAAGCTTAAAATACAGAATAAATTACAAAAACGTATTTTTTAAAATTATTCAGATTTATAAAATATATCTGTATATTTTCCCTTTGTTTGTATTTTTGTAAATATTGTTCTATTTTTCATAATTACATTTTGTCACGAAATAAATCTTATTTAAATTATATTAAGTGTTAGAATTTTAAGTAATTAATGCATATTTTTATCTTAAAATTGTGAAAATATATTATATATATGTAATATCGTTGGCCGGTGTTGGTGTAGTCGTTTTTTTACTCATGGTTTTACAGAAAACATCTTCAGAGAGGACGCGTTCATCGACTTCACAAAAAGCATACGAACACATAAAGACATAAATGATAAAAGAGCTGCAGCTATTCACACATATTCAAGAGGACGAGCTGGAGACAAAAACGACGATGATTACATGGTGAAAGCAAACAACGAGAGCGATCACAAAAGTTTTTCGCTTTATAAACCGGCAGTGGTAATCGCGTGACTGCTTTGTAATAAGAGCTACGATTGGTTAAAATGGGCGGGACAGAAATTTCGGATACTAGTTGATTATGATTAAGATTAAGGTATTAGTTTGAACCAAAAAATTAAAACTTGTTTAAATATTATTAAAAAAGAGTTAATTAAAAGGATGCTAGAGCGAATTCTTACACACACACAAATAATATATATATTATATGCGTGTGTGTGTGTGTGTAAATTCTCTACTAATGAGAGATAAATATTAATCTAACAAAACCAAAAGAAATTGAGATTATAAGAAACCAGATATAGAAGGACATTAGGAATTAAAATTATAATAGGGTTAAGAATATAAAAATTGCCTGCCACAGTATTATAAACATTGCTGACATAGGACAGCTTATATAAAATAATTTATATAGAAGAGAGGTTGAACATGTTTCGGGGCCACCCAACCAATTCCCTTTATTTTAATTACACTGAGCAAAAACCTATTGATAATAATGTATAGAATATCTAAATCCATTTGAAGAGATAAAGGAAACTTACCTAAAAATTGTATTCAAAATTGCAGAGCCCGCGCTAAATCTGAGTACAATAAATAAGTTATTGCCAGATTCTTAACCCAAATGCAAATTCAAAGTATGGGAATGTTTGAATTGTAGCACTTCACAAAAGTAAGAACATAATTGATTTTTTTTAAAAGAGAGAGGTTACAAACTATCATAACTTCAGTGACACTAGAGTTACATATGAATTAAAAACAAGTAATATGAAAAAAAATAAGTCAAGCACGACTAAAGAAATTCATTTCGGGTTGAGAATTGCTGTAATATTGGTACTCTTTTAGGGTATTCAACCCTCAATGTAATTCCGCCAAATGGCCAGTCAATCGGAAAAAATAACATTCGAAATTCATGCTTAGCTTTTATACAATTAAGATTCAATTTCCTCCAATGATTCCGTATCATGGTTGGGAGAGTGCCTGTTTACTATGCGGGAGGTCAGGGTACTAAGTTATTGCCAGCTATTCAAGCAATAAACCTTTTTTCAATTCTTTTAATTATTTTTTCAGATTAAATTAATTTGTTTATGAAAGGTTTATTCAATATTAAATGCTATTTATGTGATTATCTTGTACTTTTTAAAGTAAAAAAAATTAATGTATTATTTAAATTATTTATTATTAAAATTATTTAAAATTATTATTAAAATTATAATTAAAAATTATTATTTACATATTATAAAAATTAAGATCATATGTGACGGTGATGACACTCAAGAGAAAAGGAAAAAGAAAGGAGAGAAAGAAAAAAGAGACAGAAAAAAGGGGAAAAGAGGAAGACAGTGTGTGAGAGAGAGACAAAGAGAGAAAAAAGGAGAGGGTACGGGCGTGCGTGTGGAACGTTTAAAATAACTCTCATTATTAATTAGACCGTCCCCAACATTAGCTTCATAAATTGTATTATTAATAAGTATAGAAATATAACAATATGGATAACGTATCTAAACTTAAAGATAAATGTTTTTGTCTACAAAGCATTACCAAATTCTTGCGCAGGTTCATTCATAATTTACTAGATGCCAGCAACAAACGCCATTCAAAAACTTGATTTTATAGCTCTTTAACAAGCAGTTTACGCAACACTTCATAAAATTGAAAACGAACGACCAAAATCAACAACCACAACGACATAAACATTCATTTGAAGTGATACTTATTTTGAAAGGTGGAAAAAAATTACATTTCGAATAGGACCCTAGTACGTGTGAAGCAAAAATCAAGTGTTCGAGGCACATTAAAATAAATTTATTTCAAATTTACATCGTTCAAAACACCATATTTTAAGTGCAGTTATCACTACATTTTGAATCATAAAACTTTTTACACCCCGATCAATAATCCAATGCATTGATGTCCATCCTCTGGGATCACAAGCACCCGTGTGTTCGCAGAGGAAAATTTTTACGATGCAAAACGGTAACACTAGATGCAAGAATTTTTACGACGCCGTTAAAAACTTTTACCGATAAGGAATATATAGTAATTTTTTTATGGATCTTCTTCTACTCTTCGGCAAATATTGGAAGAGAATAGCAATTATGGTGAAAGACCTTCTGGAAACTTAACGTATTTTTAGAACCTGAAATCTTATATTGAACCTCTATTTCAGGGAACATTTGTTGGGGGTGGATTTGATAATTCGATTATTGGATATATTCTACATCGTAGTCTTCAATCGGAAATGAAAAAAGGAAGGAAAAAGTGGACATAAAATTCTAATAGTTAGGAAGGTCTTGCATATTTTGAAATTTATTGCTTTGTATATGTAATGGAAATATCTTGCCAGCTAAACTAAAAAAATATAAGTTCTAAAAGCTTTCCATATAACGTTATTGTAAAGTTTTCTGGAAAAATTGAACATAAAATGAGACTCATAACTCTTTGAATTTTCTAAATTATATTATACTCTATTATTTTACTGATCATGTGTATTTACGTTCTTAAGGTTGTTTTGTATGGCAATATAAACTTTAGAATATATTATTTGCATGCATAATATACATGGATTACTGCTTTCTTTTAACTAAATGTTACATAACTTAAAATATTTCAAAAATGTTAGACATAATATATAAATAATAGGTTCAGTATGCATATATTCTATACAAATGCATTAATGATATGTGTTGGGTAAAGAAACTGGAAAACATAATACAGGGCTAGTACAAATGATGGACCTTGAGTTAAAAAATATTTTATTGAAAGTACAGCATGTTACAATAAGTGATACATGAATGTAAAGAGAAATACACCAATTTTTTTAGGCTGCTAATGTTCTTGTTTTGCATCGCCAGAGCTCAGGTGCCTTCTTCTAGGGAGGAACCTGGGAGTCAAAACTACATGCGGTCGATTGGTATCCGCCAATATGTCACCACACTTAAAAGAGATACCAGCTTTCGGTGATGTACTAGGAAGATTGATGAACTCTGTAATAACTGTTCATAAAATGCCATTTAAAAAAAAATGTTCTATGTGTGATCATCTTATTACATGGCATACATCCAATCTATAATCCAATTTATTCCATACATTTTGTAGCATCACTCTATCAATGGTTCACAATGCTGGCTACATAAATGGTTACTTGTAGTCTTCGACTATTTGTTGTGTTAATTGCAAGTAATACTGTTTGAAATTTAATTTTTTTGTAAAACTTTCCACACCATTTTCTTGGACATTCCAAGACCACAGGCAGCAGTTCTGGTGAACTTCGAACAAAACTCAGCCTTTCCCAGTTCAATGCTTCCTCGGAGATGCTTGACTGTCTTCTGATATTCTTTTTTACACACGCAACCTGTTTTCTTAACTTGATGATATCGCAGAATGTTCTTGTTGGTTGATGCTCCTTTTCCAGTTCAATTTTAAGTACACATTGCACCGAAATAAGTGAAAAAAATCGGTGCACACTCAAGAAACAAAAATTCTTCTCTGCCATTGTGGCAATGTTTGAATTTCAATCAAAGCGATAAATGTGTTCTTGATTATTGGTATGGGAAAAAAATTCGCGTATTTCTCCTTAAATTCATGTATCCCATATTGTAATATTTGCAGTAGTTTCAAAAATATGATATTTTAAGATCGGATTCATCATTTATATCACCCTGTATATCAAAAATATATCAGAATTATTTTATTTCTTAACATGTACAGATAAGTTCAACTATAGGTTCCCAAAGCTTTTGCGAGTATGCACTAATTTACAGGACAAAAACTTTTGATATCCATTATAACAAACTTCAGAAACTTTTGGCATAAATACCAACCAGTGTTATCTACTGTATTCTCTATTAAATGTATAATAAATAAATAAACAAATGATAATACGTGATTTATCACGGGAAAAAAAAAATTTGTTGTCCAAATATAATAAAATGTAACTTATGTGTTAAGATAATGGAATGCATCCACGAGTAAAATAGTGTTTAACTAGCTTATAACAAAGTTGTTCATTTAGTTAAAAAATGTTAGCCTTTATGGTACTAGAAGTTGATATATTAATTGAGAAAGAAATGGGGTATCTTTTTTAAAGGATTGGCTTAGCTCAAAAATCAACCAGATAATTCCTGTCTTTAATCAACTTTTGAACATTCAAAACCAATGAAGATCAATTACTTGAATGCAACTCATTTTAAACTGGGAACATTTTTAGCATAACTCTAACATTGGCTTCAGAAATGAACCCCTTTTTAAAATCCTGACAATTTTTTTTACTAATGATGGTCTTTTCGTAGCTTAACTGTTTCATTTCATTTGAAATATAGCTTTATCTTCCACTCTATCGTTGATGTTGGCCTCCATATGCTCACACACTACAACGATTTCGTCTTGCAGTTGTGATTGGTGTCTTTGTGGAAATATTCACAACACGTGCAAAAACACCTGTGCAACTTTGAATTATTGCGTAGTGCCATTTTCGATCGTCCGTCAAACTTCTACATCAAGAGGGACATTTTTCTCGTCACTGGCCGGATGTTACAAGATACTAAAAACCACCGGCCCCCTGATCCTCTAACAGAGGGAGGGAAAACCGGGGAAAGATGCTTTGAATCTTCAAGTGAGCGGTCACCAAAGGGATTCATCCTCTCACAAACTATTGTTTTGAACTCTAATAATCTTTTAATAAGTTTAATACTTTCAATGTGTAATTCTCTAAATAATAGTTGTGACTTAAACTAAATATGTAAGTTTAACAATAACACGCTACTATTATTTATCTCAAACGTCACAACACACACAACTGTTTCCTTTATAAAGATTTCCCTTTAGTAAAGTAGAACCAAAAGAATATTCATAGTTCGATTATTTCATAATTAAGAAATATTTTCTCCCCTGAATAAAAATATATTTCTAATATAGGTCTAATATTTTTGTAAATTTTATAAATAAATTCAACTGATTTTATAAATAAATTCAACCGATGGGAATATAAAACTCCTCATTTTCTTTCTAAATCAAAAGATCCTCAGTACATAGAAGAATTGTGTTTTTAGTGTTCTATGACCTAGAGTAAGGTTAGTCATTGACACGTTTGTGGGAAGAGTTAAACTTGAGAAGACATTTTCTTTCAAATTTAACTTTTTCCTTAAGTTTAAGCATAAAAAGCATCGATACATATGGAGAGAGCTGCTTGTAGTTTTTTATCTAGGTGAGAACACCCTTCATTAGTATCTATGAAACTTAAATGTTTCATTCCAGACATTGAAATACAATATGCCCTATGAACGTAGAACTACCAAAAAACTACAAGATGTATGGAAAAAAAAACCTACAAGTATAAGAAACGTTTAGCTTGCCTATTATAAGAATAAACCATCTTTTTCAGATTAAATATGCAACATTAAATTTGCTAAAATAATTAATCATTTTCTCAAGACAGACTGATGATGCTGCAAACTTTTTTATACAACATACTAACTATCTTCAATATATGAGTAAGATAATTTTATTAACGTCACACTACTACTGCAACAATTCTTAAAAATAGCTTCATTGAAAACAATGCACAAATACCTTTTAAAACTCTTTATATATAAAGGGTGTTTTTTAGATGATTAGAACTTTAAATAGCAATAAAACAACGATGTATTATTCGATTGACATGAATTTTTTTTATTCGAAAGATAATCTTGTGGCATTACATTTTAAATATGATTTCTGGCATATGGCTGCCACGGCTGGCTCGGATGTAGTCCAATCTGGACGTCCAATTTTCAATGACTTTTTCTAACATTTGTGGCCGTATATCGGCAATAACACGGCGAATGTTGTCTTCCAAATGGTCAAGCGTTTGTGGCTTATCCGCATAGACCAATGACTTTACATAGCCCCACAGAAAATAGTCTAGCGGTGTTAAATCACAAGATCTTAGAGGCCAATTCACAGGTCCAAAACGGGAAATTCGGCGGTCACCAAACGTGTCTTTCAATAAATCGATTGTGACACGAGCTGTGTGACATGTTGCGCCGTCTGGTTGGAACCACAGCTCCTGGACATAATGATTGTTTAATTCAGGAATGAAAAGGTTAGTAATCATGGCTCTATACCGAGAGATCACCATTGACTCTAACGTTGTGGCCTTCATCGTTTTTGAAGAAGTATGGACCAATGATTCCACCAGCCCATAAAGCGCACCAAACAGTCAGTTTTTCTGGATGTAACGGTGTTTCGACACACACTTGTGGATTAGCTTCACTCAAAATGCGGCAGTTTTGTTTGTTAACGTAGCCTTTCAACCAGAAGTGCGCTTCATTGCTAAACAAAATTCGTTTATGAAAATCGGGTACAACGGCAATCTCGTTTTGGGCCCATTCGACAAATCTACGCCTTGCTTGATGATCGTTTTGATGAATTGCCAAACCAAACAGAATAAATCACTTGACAGCTGTTAAATCGGTCGCCATCTTGGAAAGTAATGCCAACTTAAACTTCTATACCTGAAAAAAACACTCTATACACTTTTAAAAAAACACTTATATATATATATATATATATATATATATATATATATATATATATATATATATATATATATATAAAATGTACTCCTCTTCTCTATCAATTCATAACTGCATGCGTGTTCTCCACCTTTCAAAACCTTGCTGTGGTTCATAAGGTGTCAGTATCTTCTTTAGTCTGCTTTTTTTCCTCCACCTAATCAACTGATTATAAATATGTTCCCTTCAACGCATTTTTCACTTTAAGAAACAGGTAGATATCATATGGGGCAAGATCTTGTGAGAACGGAGGATGCTCTAACACAGTAATGCGTTTGTCCACCAAGATTTGTTTTACATAGAGCTCCATGTGCATCGAGGCATTATCTTGATCAAGCTTTTTGGTAGCAGCTTAACGCAAACTTTCACCTTATGCAAATTATCGGCCAAAAATTTTCTTATTGTCTCTGATGATCGTAATATTTGAAATCATTTGAACACTCAAACGTCGTTCTTTTCGCATATTTTTTTTTAATATTTTTTATCAGCTCTTGATGGCAGAGGTTGACTATAGAACGTTTATCATTTTCAAAAGTCCCACGATCCTCTAAAAATTGTGTGCGTCACTAAAAAAAAATTGATCACCTGAAATGTAGTTATCTCCAAATACTTTTTTTTAACAATTTGAAACATTAAGAGGGAGATTTTTTTTAGTTTTCAAGGAATTTCAAATGTATGCACAACTTCAGTTTTAAGTACGATCCCGACACGAAAATCCCTTACTAAAACAAGGGTAAAGAACCCAACAAATTAGAGGGATGGAATAATGTGCCACCAGCCCCAGTAGGATCAAGGTCAATTATTCCATTCCCACTTCAAACCGAAAGGCTAAGGGGCATGCACAGTCTGGGAATTTATTTGCTATACATTGTATAAGGCAACGCGAGGACCATTGACGATGGATCTCGTGATTTGGAATCTCGGTCAAGAAGCGAGGAGGATATCTGAGCTGACACCCACCTCTCCAATCTACAACACCACACACACAGAAGTGTGATGGATCGTAACGCGTTTTTCCAACTTATTATTTTGGGAAATCTTTAGGTTATTCATTCGCGCTATCCACAACCAACCCTTCGGAAGAAAAATTTAATATTTAAATTAACTTACTATAAATAGTTGAGGTTTTCTAGCATGAGAGAGAAAAGAAGAAAATATATACTGAAACCAGGTGATATTTCTACTGAAGGTATAATATATAGAATTATAGTGATTTGATTCTTAAACTTTAAAGTGACGACTATTCACTAATATTTAATTCAGATTAGATTAAATCGGATGATAGCTTGATTCTCTATTAAGATAAGGATAAAGTTTGATTGTCTCCTAACGTTCACGTAGACCATCGTTGTTCCATTTTCACGGTTAACACTGATACATTCTCTTTCAACTATTAGTTGGTATTGTGTCTGTTCTTTGTGGGGAAATATGTAGATTAATTGGATCATGTCGAGTGTTTCTTCTCTGCCCCCCACAAACCTAGGTGCCCGAGAAAGAGACGCGAACCTCTTACAGAAGAGACATTGAGTCTCAACAGATTTAACTTGTATCAACCTCTTTTATGCGGCGGGTCCATCTCCAATGTAAATATTACAACTGTTTATCTCTCGTAAAATAAAAACAGAAAATTTGTTTTGTTTATAACCGTGAAAACGGACATTCTAGACATATATTATTACTGAAAAATAGCTGCAAGTACAGTTCATCGATTGAACGAGTCGGTTGTAAACAGGTACACAATATATAGAACGGATTAACCTCGATAAGGTTCTCCAGTGGAAGCCGGACGTCAAGCGTGGTTAATGGATGCGATGAATCATCCCAGATGAAGGCGTCCCGTTGAGAAAATAAAGCTCCTCGCTTCCTCTCTCAGCGGGTTTTCAACTTCGCCAAAGAAGACGATATTGCAAAATAAAATTAATCACCCCGGCTAGAGTTATTAAGGGGAGTGTCAGGACACGAGTTGGGTTGGCCACTACACCTAGGGTATTTGTAATTAACACGATTCGTTTAAATTAACGTCATACGGAATTTAAGACTTCATCCGCTCAATTTGCAAAAGAGAACTTGTGTTCTTTTTGAATGTTTGTAACATATTACTGCTGTGTTTCAAAATTGTAGCAAAGTAATAAATGTTTTAAATTAATTGAATGTGTTATAATATCGAATGTGATCGCCATTCGCTGTAAAATATGCAATGCTGTGTATAATTTTTTAAAGAAGTATTCAGATGTTTCTAAGACTGATTTTTAACAATTATATTTATTTTATAAATGTTAGCTCAGCTACTTAAACAAATTCCGTTGTAGTTACATTTAAACAGTATAAACATTTAATCGAAACGATTTTTTGTTGTTAAGGAATTTTAAATTCCAATCTGTCAAAAATGAATTACTGCTAAAATAATTTACTATTAATTTGTATTGAATTATTACACATGCTTTTTGTTTGAATCGACATCATTGAAAATGTGTTGAATGGCTTCAAATATTCCCAGGTGCGCCGCCAACAGCCCTTGTGTGACCGTACAGTGCAACATTAATAAACATATGCCCATTACCATTTAATTCAGATTTTTTATTACGGCAATCAAAAAGAATGTAAACAGAACATAGAAATGAATTCATATCAATTTGAGCATTGTCAAATAAGAACATTTCACAGCAAATAAATCTAATAATTTCTTTGATCTAGAACTGAATACGATATTCATCTGTCTGTTGCGCGTTTAACAGAATTGCAAAATAATGCAGTAACTTGCAAATACTGCACACCATAAGTGGAGAAAAGGAGAATATTAGGGTCCCAGCAAAGTCAGATTTTGGGCTCCAAGCCGTACTTGGCGACAGTCAGGATATGGGGCCCCTAGAGTCCTGGGCCTCCCACAATTGCGGGGTTGCGAGGGTGTATGTTACGCCACCGCACTCCACAATATAGAGACTAGCCTCCGAAAGTCTGCGTACAGGCGATTATCTTCCATATTCATGCAAGGATCGCTAACTAAATGAAGTCTTTCTGAATCAATGCTATTTTTTATTAATTCCTCTATCGTCATGAATTCAAATAGTATGAGCAACAATTACCTGAATATATTACATAAGGTAATACAAATATTTATAAGTTGAGAACAACACAAATCATGTTCATCAGAAGTTTGCGTACACTGGAAAACACTTTTATATTAATGGATTGGAATTAAAAGTTAATGTTTTTAAGCTATTATCTTCTTTCTCTAATTCTCTCAACCTATTTGGCAGGGATTTAACTAGCTCAGCTGTTTCTTCTAAAGGATATTTTGTTCCCTTCTACGATTTGAGCATTTTCTTGGAAGATATTGCATTCTCCCTGATTATTCACTTGATTAAATCCCACAAATGCTGCATTATGCTTAGGTCTGGTAACTAATTCTTCGGAATAGTAACTTCGGAATTTGTTTAAGACATGTTAGAACAGCCATGACTTCACAATTAGAGCTATTTGTTTGGTACATTTGTGCCGCTGAAAGTAAAAAGCATTACTCACCGCATATTTCTCTGCATATTCCCTGATATTTTACTTCAATAATAAGTTCAAGTAAACAATATTGTGCATTGTTTATTCAATAAATTCCAGATTGCCAGCAGAAAAGCTTCCAATGCACACCCAAACATTATGCCTCCTTCTCCATGTTTGATAGTCGAAAAAGGATTATCTGTCTTAAGATGTGGCCAGTAATTTTTGCCGGCATATTTTTGTGCTGTTTGATGCTAAATTGAAAAAAAATTCTTTCAGTTGAATATATTACATTTTTCAAAAAACTATGGGACCCTTTTACGTTCAATTTGGCAGTCATTCTCGCAGCTCCGTTCATTTGAAAGATGAATGGCTTCTTGAGTGCTACTCGGGCACGATAATCATACTTTTTTAGTTTTCTTCGAATTGTAATTAAAAAAAAGTCGCACTTTTTTGCTATATTTCAGCAACACTTTAAGCTATTTATGGAGCTTATAGTCTTGGATTTATTTTTATAGAGCGTTTTACAAAGCAGGATTCTCGAGGTAACACTGCAGATGGGCAGCCGGATCTTCGCTTGGACGTTGACAGTTTAGTTGATATGTAGTTTATGAACACTTTTTGAATCAATGAATGTCTCTTATTAACAGTTTCAACAACTGATTTAAAAATCTCCCCTTTTCTGAAGAACTACGATTATTTTCTTTCAATAATATATTTATGTCTATTATGCTGCCTGCCATGGAGCAACAAAAGCTTTCAAATCTCAAATCCTAAATAAGGGGTCACAGGGGTGTTAAATTTTTCTAGAGGTCTGAAAATATGAACAATTTTCAAACAGGTATAATTTCTTTAAATTTAAGTTAAATAATTCGAATCTTTTACACATTACTTATAAAGGAATGGGGCTTCAGAAAAGTATAAAATGTTTAAAATATAATCATAACTTTAAAAATTATAAGCATATGAAAATAAGAAACTTTTCTGTAAGAAATATTTATTAAGTTTTACGTCGCGCATGCTATTTTCTAAAAGAGTAGGTTTAATTACTAGCTATAAGTTGATTTATAAAGACAAATGTATTCTTAATATTTTGTAGCTACTTTTATATAAATAGAATAAAAACTTACATATTTTAATAAATAACAAATATACATTTTTAAAAAATATTTAAAAAATTGCAATATTTTACAAATATTTTGAAATACAAAAGATATATAATAATACAATTAGGTAGGGTTTAAAGAGTATGATGCATTGTATAATTCTATAAAGTTTTATACAACAAAGGCTAATATTTTAGAAAATAGCGTAAGCAAAGCAACAAAGACTTAATATTTATTATAGAATTTCATATGCTTATGATTTTTAAAATTATTATTATATTTTAAACACTTTATACTTTTCTAAAACCCCATTCTATTTTAAATAATACGTAAAAGATTCTAATCATTTAATTTAAATTTAAAATAATTATACGCATTTGAAAATCATTTATATTTTCAGACCTCTATAGAAATTTAACACCCCTGAGACCCCATAAATGGTAAAAGAAGCTTATAATTACTTAAAAACTCGATTTAGTACAATTATTTCACAATAAAATGTCTTTAAAATCTTTATTTTGAAATTGTACGCTGACTTTTGGCGCGGATGGTTGGTCATTATTTTGTGGTCACAATCTTGTTTTTTCTTGCTAAGGGGAATTTTGTTGATGTCGTTTGAATAAGGAAGTATTGAAAAATCTCTGACAAGTATTTTTATTTTCTAAAGCGAGATCTTAATAGTAATTATAGCGTAAACACGCAAGATGATTGCCTGTGCGCGGACTTTGGGAGGCAAGTGGATAACGCGCGCGAGTCGAATGCCACTTATTGAGATTTCTATTCACGTTGCACTACAAAGTCACTACGAAGGCTATACGTCACATTCCGGATTGATTGAGTATTAACGTCGCACTCGTCAGCTACACGAGGGCTTTTGGTGATGGACCACGTAATTTTGAACCATGGTCAAGTGATGTGGATGACACCTGAGCAGGAACCCCCTCTCCTAACTACCACACCACGGGAGGACGGTTCAGCTCTCGACAGATTTAACGTGCATCACTGCCCTACACGGCGGCTCATTAGTGGTACTGGGCTCGAACCCGTGACAAAGCAAGCCATGGTCCGATACCTATACCACTCGGCTACCGCGGCCACCATCACATTCCGGAAAGAGAAAAGCTTTTAGTTGTGTGTTAATTTTAAGTAGCGTTTTATTCTCGAGTGATTCCTTTTTTTCAGAGATAACGTGGTAATTAATTGTTTACCTTGGCGTTTGAATATTTTATCCCATCGCGTTTCTGTAATGTGCCCAAACATTAACACTCTCCGTAAGATATCCTTTTTACTTGGTTTTTTCCCTTTCTTTTTTCGGAATGTGATTAAAAGATGTTTATAAGAACACATTTGATCATTCAAAGCAATATTGAATAGAATTGATCGGGAAAATAAAGAACACATTCGTTTACGATAATAGATTAGAGTGTTATGATTTGAAAATAAAATTTGTTAAATGTTGCATATTTTGCGTCCAAAATGATTGATATGGTTGGATTTAAAAAACAAAAAACACGGCTTTTCTTCTATAAAATTTATCATGCATTATATCAACTGTAAACCATCATAGAAGTTTCTATGTTCGGAACCTCATTTAGATATCTTGCATCAGACTTCAACTTGAAACCCTGTATTTTACCAAATCAACAATTAGCGTGCCTGCCTCGGAAGTCAAGGATTGTAGTTTCAATGCTGGCTAGATTCGATAGATTTTTGGATGTGAAATCGTATCCATGCATATCATATGACTATGTGGCATGTAAAAGATCTCTTGAGTTTGAATTGGCTTTGGTACTGTGAGGATAATTTAATCACAGCAATAAAAAACTTAGTATCCCAAGAGATTTTAAATTAAATAGTTCAAGCATCAAAAATTTGATAGCGGGATTCGCCTTTAGATGGTACCAATATTGAAATGAATCCCAGATTTAGGAACTTCCCCAGTTTGCAAAGGCTAGATGGCTAAAATTTGAAAGTGAGACCAAATCAACAATCAAACCTGTAACATAAATTAGATAATGAGTCCCTATACTTATTATTATTCTGACTCCAAAAAGAAGCTAATTTGAAAGTGGAGTAATTAATTTAATCAAATATGTACTTCTCATAACAAACGTGTTTATTCAAGATATGCTACATCTTTTTTTCTGCCGGTACTAATTAATAACACTGTGTGTCATTTCCGAATTCAAATCCACCTCGCATTGCTTGTTCAACAATTCTGCGACTTGAAAACGTAATTCATTTTTAAAACAATATTGAAACAACCAATCATGAGAGAAGATTAAAGCAATTAAAAGACACCACTGCCATCTGCCGCGTATCCAGTGTTTACTTTTACAGAAACCTTTTCTTAAATAAATACACGAGAAGATGGATAAAAAAATCCCCGAATAAATTCCGTCGACTAAATGGTTGGGGATTACTTATTAATCTCTGGCTAGATGTCAGTTTGTACTCTCGAAACCGGCGGCGAACTCATTGTTTATCAACGACAACCATTTCTAAATTAAATACTTTAATAACTAATGTTCTTGAGTCAGAAGGTTTCCTCAGGCTAGAGGAATAGGTTTAAATTTATGGCCATTCCCTGTCTTTTAAAATGGTACTAAGGGAAATAAGACTTGGCCCAATCTTGGCGTGGTTCGATCGGTAATCATTTTAATTAGAGTGTTATCAGATTTTCTGTTTACGTTACACTTCACTTTCGAGTGATAAATAAACGCTTCATTCAAGTACGAAATACTTGTTTGCTTCGATGAGTTGTATTAAGATGAATTCCGTGCTTTCCATGAGTATTAGTGCAATGATTTGTTAACCTCTTGCAATGTTCTTCAAGTTTCATTTTATTATATTCCAAATTTGATATTTTATTTGAAAAAATTAGTCTAAAAGTGTAGTTCCACGCTAGGAAGGAAAAATTGTTACCTGGCATTTAACACTTAAAAGAGAATTCATTTGCTCATACCAACCAGTAGTGGCATGGCGTGTAACCCCTGCAACACGAGAGGGAGTTAAGTGTCTTAGAGCCCAAAGAATGACTGACACCAAGTAAATATTTGGGTTTGAGGCCCAAAATCTTACTTTACAAGGGGTCTCCTAATATTCTCCATTACGCCATCGCCAGTCTGAGAATTTTTTTTAAAAATATTTTATCGATATATTGATGAATTCCAAAAATTGAAATATGGAAATATAATTAATGATGTCAAAATTAATCCCATAATAAAAAAATAGAAACACACTGTTACAAATTTTGTTTAAATATTGTAAATAATCTGTATTTGGATACTTATTGCATTTATATTGGACTATCTTATGTTTATATTATGTTAAAATTGTAATATTGGCAAGCAATGCCGTCCCTTACGTCATAATGGCGATTCAATGAGAACAGAACTTGGCGAAATCTTGGTGATAGATATCCCGAACAAATTGGTGAGTTAGTCACCATGTTGGCAATCAGTTCTGGCGAGTTTGGGACCCTCTCGATTCTTCTGGAAATTCACGATCTATGACACACGCGGATCTTTCTCGAAAGATCCGCGACGGATATAAATAGGGAGACGCTTGTTGATCTGAGTTAGTATGGTTTTGACCAGCGATTAGCGAGTATTGCTCTGACTAGCAACTAGTAGTCTTGCCTTACCGTTGAAGAGATTAGTGATTACTTTGGCTGTTGAACGAGCCGAAATATTTTTTTATTTCATACTTCTATTTCAGACACTGATAATTGTGTCGGAGAGCCGTTGAAGGTGAAAAGACCTTCCGAGATTATTTTTGCGAATTTTGCAGCGGATTCATGTATTTCAAGGATTGTTTTCTCGACAATAAATTATCATCGATCTTAAAGAACTGTCTTGTTGTTTGCGAGTGAGTGAGTGAATATTAACGTCGTACTGCAGTGCTTCTCAAACTTTCAATACTGGCGCCCCCTTTTCGATCACAATTTTTCGCGCCCCCTTATACATTAATAATGTACTGAATGCAATAATAATGCACTTTGACGCTAAAGTTACAACAGGCGATCTTAATTATAAACCATACAAATTAGTAACATAAGTATTAAATTTTGTATACTACTTTTAAGCAAAATAAATAAATAAATAAAATAATAGGATAATTATTATGTTATTTTTCCTTTATCTAATTTTTAAATTGAACATATTACAAAATGCGGTAGCTGCTTAGAAGACAAAATATAGGTATCTGCTAAATATAGAAAAAGAACTCAGAGGGTCAATTTCTAATAATAAGCATTCCTTATAAAAACTTTGCTTTCCAAGAGAAGCTCATGGACGCCATTAATACTTATTAAACTTGTTCTTAATTTAGTATTAATTAATTAGTTATAAAATATTCTGTGCAGCACTGACACATTAAAAGTATACCGGCTGAAGTGCCCGCTCTTTGCTCGAGTTCATTTATAAGAAAATAAAACATTATTGATATAATAGCTGAATTGTAAGGGAAGCAAAACCAAGTGCTCGACAATGTTTACAAAAACGTAAAATGATTTTCTTTAAATCGTTGCTCAAATTATAATTAGTTTTAAGCGAATTGTAATTTTAAGCCTCACAGAATTAGCATTTATAATTGACGTTAAACAGTAGCGCACACAGGAATTTTTCAAGGGGAGGTCCGGGGTCGAAAGTTCACCAATCTTGTATCAGGTTCTTTTGATTTTGTCGATTTTCGGGAACAAAACACAGTAAAGAACTAATTCCTGAATAAATAATTAGCATTAACTAATAAAACTAATCATTAATAACAAATACTTAACTAAATTTTGCGTACTATAAACTTAGAATTATAATCAATCGGAAAAAATTAAGGGCTTTGGGGGGTCCGGAACCCCCTTGTGTGCGCCACTGATGTTAAATAATGATCAATAATATAAAATATCGATGAAGAATAATTGTATTATTTTTAATATTTAAAGTGAAAAGACCAACATGTTTTAACCCGGGAGCAGGCGCGCACTCGGTACGGTCGGGGTTATTGAGTCACCCCAATCCTTTTTTTTTTTATAATTATTTTATTGTACACGATACAAATCATGATTCCAGTGAATGATTTAGCTAAGAGAAAGTTTACTTACCTACTTTCAAGGACTTTTCAATTTTTCTTTGGTAATAAATAAACAGTTTTGCCAGAATTAACGATTTCGTAATTTGTGTGTCCCGCGCGACCACTTCCGGGTAAAAAGTATATTCATTATGATAATATGTATGTTACTGCTAAAAAATTGTGTGAAACGTTTTTCGTTATGCTTTATACATTGAGAGTATTTATAAAAATGTCTTGGCCAGGTAATCCTTCATGAGATAGTGTGTGTGTGTGTGTGCTCTCCGTGGTTTTCCAAATATCATAAAACTCTTTTGCATGAAAAAAAGCGCAACAGAGAACACGTAAGAGAGGGGTCATAACTAACTGTACCAATAACTTAGAAGGTCAAACAGATTACAGCTATAATGTGCAGTATTTCAAAAATAATGACAGTGATGAATTTTTATGTTCCTAAAGTTTTTCAATTCTGGGTCCGGGATCTGGTTTTTCTCTGAAAGAGTAGTATGTTAGGTTAAAAAAAGCGTAATAAAAAAATCTCTCATCACGGGATGACAGTAAATCAAATAAAAGTTTTTTATTTGGTTATAGGATCAAAGATAGCTAATTAGGTATTGAAGAAGTTTTTATTTTTGATGGCTTAATATCGCCTATAAATTATATCAGAGTAAAGTGCATTTTTTATTATGTCTGAAAGTATTTTGTTTTAATTCATTCCAGTAAACTAATTATTTTTTAAATCTTTTTTCGATATGCTCGCGCCCCCTCGTAGTCATCGCGCCCCCAGGGGGGCGCGCCCCACAGTTTGAGAAGCACTGTCGTACTGTTTAGCTACATGAGGGCTTTTGGCAACGGACTTCGTAATTTTGAACCATGATCCAGTGACGAGGACGACACTTGAGCTGACACCCTCTCTCCTAACTACTACCCCACACCAACCCCGATCACCGTAACAATACTACAAAACAGGGAAATAGTATCATTGAAATTTCTAATAAATTCCCTACAACACACATGCAGATGTTTGTTGCATAACACAGTTCTTGTAAAACATGTTTTCAATCTTACACGGTACAAAATTTGAGATTATAATAACACGAGTTTGATATTACACTGCACAAAATTTGAATATTATATTACACGGTTTTGATATTATACGGCACAAAATTTGAATATTATATTACACGGTTTTGATATTATATGGCACAAAATTTGAATATTATACTACACGGCTTTGACATAGCACTAATTAAAAAAGTTAAGTATCATTTTCGTTCAATAGGATGATTTTCCAACTGGGCTTTTTATCAGTTACATTCAATAAGCATTTTCAACTGCGTTCCATTTCCAATTACGACGATGATTCCGAAAACATTTATAATGTTACATTGGTTACTTAATTGAATTTAATTGATATGCAAAAAGAACAGCTTTCGCTAATAAAATTTAGAATTATTAATTTTTTTGAAAAAAAGATTTATCAGTAGTACGTAGAGAAAAAGTTAAGATAGTTGCTAAATTCTTAAGCTCCTTACAGAAAAATTCTGAAAGAAACTGCTATATTATATATATTATATCGAAGGAGACCTGTAATTACAACCACGCCAGATGACTTTTGAAATGGAGAAATATTTAGTGAGGTTTTAACCAATTTTGTGGAAATAAAAGTAAATTAGCTATAATTTCAGGTGAGAGTGATGATGAAAATTAATTTTGTGAACCTCCTCCTTTGTTTTGTATTTTTAAATACTTTTGTATTCCAAATTTCTGTTTTCGATTAAAAACTTGGAAATTAACTTACAATTTAATTTGTATGTTTTATTAAAACGAAATTTTAGCTATCATAAAGTTTCACACCTTAAGACTTGTACCGTGTTATATTGAAAGCTTAAATTTCGCTTCTAGTAAACAAACAAATGAAAAAGTAAGTTAACTTCCACGTTTTTAAATGAAAACAGAAATTAGGGATACAAAATTAATTAAAAATACTACACGGGAGGAGGTTCACAAAATTAAATACTATGGTAGCCTCTATGGCAGATTTAGCACTACTCAGGGTGCACCACGAGGAGGATTGCTACGTTACAAACTTAAGACTTCATTTACACCTTCAGACTTGATTTCAATTAACACGGTACACTGTCAAAAATAAATCATGGAAGGTGCTAATAAAACCTAACTGTGTGTCTCTGCCTCTCCTCGTGCTGCTGCGGGGTAGTTTAGATTATTGACTGGACATGACTGCCTTTGTGCTCATTTGTATCATTTTAATCTGACTGGCTCCCCCTTTTGTTCTTTGTGAGCTTATGCACAAGTCATGGACACTTCTCATTCAGACGTGTGCTCTGCTTGCTTGCTTGATTGATTGAATATTAACGTCGCACTGTTCAGCTACACGAGGGCTTTTGGCGACGGACCACGTCATTTTGAACCATGGTCAAGGAACGTGGACGACACCTGAGCTGGCACCCCCTCTCCTAACTACCACATCAGGCCAACGGGAGGACATTTCAGCTCTCGACAGATTTAACGTGCATCGCTGCCCTACACGGTGGGTCTTTAGTGGTACTAGGCTCGAACTCATGACAAGGCAAACTACGATCCGATACCGCTCGGCAACCGCGGCCACGACGTGTGCTCTGCCCTTAAGAGTGGACTGTATTGTGAAGTAATATTGGAGTATTAGTCAATATCCTGGCATTTGAAGAATGCAATATAACACGGCACCCATTGTCTTAAATTACATTTGATTGTTTCGTATAACGCAGTTTCGATACAAGGTGCATATTGCCCTGATTTGTAATTTGTACATTCATAATTAATTTAATAAATAGTAAAAGAATCATTTCAATAAATAAATAACTATATTAAACGGTTTCAGTATAGCCTGGTACGAATTAACCGCACCATACGAGGCACACATCTGTATGTTTCTATTCCATGCCCTTCAACTAACAGATGAAGTAGAACCCCACAGGGATTAGAACAGTACTTCGCAATGTTTGCGATCTAATTTTTAGTCATAATACTCTCATCGCCCCTCCCCATGCAATTAGAATGCGTTGAAAATAATGTACTTTGACGCTAAAGCTACATTATGACTATAATTATAAACCATATAAATTATCAAGATAAGTATTTAACTGTGCATATAATTTTGCATGTGATAAGCTGATGAGAGTCGCTAGTAACTATTAAACTTGTTTTTAATTTAGTATTAATAAATTATAAATCAAAAACATTGCGCTGTAATGATACATTTATAACTATATCAGTGTAAATGTATGCCGGAATGTGAACTTTTCTTTGCATGTGAATGTGTATCTTTTCTGTATAATTAATAATTATTTTAAATTTTTCTTTATTTTCCACTTTTTGATATGCCCCTCACGTAGGGATAATCATGTCTCTCTAGGTGGTAGCACGCCCCTCCCCCCAGTATGAGATACACTGGATTAAAAGAAAATACAAGATATTGCAAATTACAGAGTTTACGTTAAAATATCTTATTTTGGCAAAATATTTTTGTTGTTACTTATGTCACATGATAGTCAGTAAGATCAGATCAAGGCTCGAGAAATTCATCGTGGCAAAGTGCTGCATATACGTCTGTCTTTAATCGTAGCTTTGCACACTATGCAGGTGTCAGTACGATTTGGCTTGGTTCTACTCCAATTTTGAGGATGAACATAATCAGGGACCTCCCACCTCTCTTCTTCCACCTACCTCACGAGAGGGCTTGAGTTTAGACAGTTATTTAGAGTACACCCATGCCGTGAAGGCATTTTGCATTCACAAACATCCATGCCTTATCCGGAATTAAACCCAGGCCCAACAGCATAACAGTCAGCGCCACCAATCACCATACCGTAAAGGTGGCTTACTGAGGCAAAATATTTTTTCTTAACCTATATATACTTATAAAATTTTCTCGTCCGTTTTAGCTACCAGTTTCAGGAATGTCCACCCAAAATATATGCTTCATTTTAAATAAATTTTAAATGTTTAGATTTTCGGAATTTATAGTGACGTTGTGTGTGTGATTCTATATATTTTAATAATTTTTAAAATTCTTAGTTACTATTGATTCCAATCTGTATTTAAAATTGTAGACTAAAGGAATTGATAAGTATTCAATATCTTTGAATAAGCGTTATCGGCATTTAAATAAAAGATAAACTCGAGAAAGAAAAATGTGTCATTAAATTCATTTCGTATATTTAAGTAATCGCGCTATTTTCTGGATAAATGAATCTTCGAAAAAGAATATGACGGCCTAATTTTTCTATCGTTTGAATAGTTTCCTTTCGTCTGGGTTTTAATTTTATATCTGTCTCCGTAAATTCTTTAGTAATAAAGAGACCCAATGACTCTTCAATCGCTTTCCATGAGACATTAAGGGACAGTTCACTCAACATTTAGGGCTTGTTTTGGGTCAGCAATGGTTAATTGGATGTCAGCAAGAAGCATTACGTCTCCTAGATTTTCCGGAAAGACCAGACTATCGCTGACTTTTTCGGGTGTAAGTGAGATTGCTTGGATAGCATATTGAACATTAATGATTGATTGTTATAATACACCCTTGTGTCTGAATATGCTATTTAAAACGGTCTTTGCGTACTGTTGTGGAATGGGGAGGGAGGTGAACATTATATTAATGTCACACTCTAAAATAGCATGAGTGTTATTGGAGACGGAGCTCGTAAATTTGAGCCGCATTCAAGAGAAGAGGTGGACATCAGGTATTTTCCCTCCTCCCCTAACTTCGACCCCAAAACAACTGGAGGAATTTTAAGCCTCGACAGATTTAATGTGCATCAGCTCTTCTATGCAACGGTTCTTCAGCGGAACTAGGCCGAACTCATGAGACGCAAACCGCGAGTTCGCCATCAATATCAGGCATCCCACATGAGAGCGTGAAAATCAATGCAGTCTTTCGGTAGTTGAAAAAGTACTGTTTTACTTTATATTTATAAGATGCCTAATTTTATAATGTTAGTCGAATTGAAATAACTATTTGTATGAAGACTTCACACTTTAGAAAGAAATTAATGCTATATGAGTTTTTTAAATTCAGCTTTCTTCCAAATCATTCGAAATTTGGAAAAAAACCCCGAAAATGTATTCAAATTGTTTTCTTAAAAAAATCTAAGAAAATTTATTGATTTTTAATGCTTTTGTTTATTAGAATTGTATAATGTTTTACTTTTTTTTAACATACTGTATTTTAGTTTTAAATGAGCAATTTAATTTTCGCAGAAAGTCATTTCAGTGTTCTTAGTTAAATTGTGTTGATAAGGTGAATATGTAAGTTCTTACAAATATTTTTGTTTAATAATGGATATATGTCACCATCTCATGTGTTTTTCAGTTCAAATTCAGTCATTCAGAAAGTAAAATCGAAATGCTTTGTGTTTTTTCCCATACATTTTGTGTGGCCGCGGTAGCCGAGTGGTATAGGTATTGGACTGTGGCTTGCTTTGTCATTGCGTCTGGAGCCCAGTACCACTAAAGACCCGCCGTGTAGGGCAGCGATGCACGTTAAATCTGTCGAGAGCTGAAACGTCCTCCCGTTGGTGTGGTGTGGTAGTTAGGGAGAGGGGTGCCAGCTCAGGTGTCGTCCACGTCACTTGACCATGGTTCAAAATTACGTGGTCCGTCACCAAAAGCCCTCGTGTAGCTGAACAGTGCGACGTTAATATTCAATCAATCAATCCCATACATTTTGTTAAGTAAATAAGCAATACGCAGCACTTGTGCAACTAGTTTAACTAAGTATTCATAGAAAATTAAGAAAAGTAACGCACAATATCCAAGGAAAAGTTGATTTGTGTGCAGATATCGGAAGACATAAATAATAATTAGGTATTTAAATAAAACATTGCTAATATTTATATAAACACTACATTTGAAACAAATTTTTATTAAATATTTCTGAAATTTAAAATCTAAATATAAGTAATAATCCTTCTAGCTTAATCAAGATTCATTATTTAGGAAGTCAAACTAAGACGTTTAAAATTATTTAATAACTATATACAACGATCTGAAATAGAAGATTATGTATTTATTTTATTAATGGTAAGGTCTGTATTTATATATATCCAAAGATAGTGTTTTGTGAAACAAGATAATCTATTTCCTGTGTTTTTTTTAGTTTATAATTATATCTAGTACTTTAGGTGCAGTGTTAATTCTATTTCTGGCCACCGAATGCAAGTTCATATAATTTCTGTTTGTAACAAACAAATTAGGAACAGCAATATCTATCGAACGTCCCTTGACACATTCAATCAAGGTAAGGCTGTCGAACCATGAACATCGGCAATAACCTATGTACCCATTAACTTTGTGGTATTTTTTATTTTATTTTTTCTAAACTTTTTATTATTATATTTTTAAATGGTAAATTTTTTAAATGTTTTTCCTTGTACACTTAAATGACTTATCCAAATATTTTACTAAAGATGTCTGGTGGATGTGGTGCTTACCCTTATTAACCTTTTTCGCATGAAAGTAATGCATATTTATGCATACTTTTTGTTAAAAAATAAAAATGCCCGATTAGAAATATATAGCTGAAAAATTCTTCAGACATAAAATAATTATTTCTTTTGATTTATATTGCTTTAAAATAGTCATTGGTATTGAACATGTTGAATTAACAAATTTGTAATTCAAATATCAATACAAATATGCAGTCAACAAAATACAACTTACCAGCACTGGTGGCTCACAGGACCTTCTATCGAATATTATTTATTTACAAGTCTATATACTCACATCATCCGTATATCATTTTACTTAAGAAATGCATTCTCACCTTAAGCTCATTCAGATTCAAAGTTACCAACTGATTTTCTTAGTCGTGTGGCCTTGGTAGCAGAGTGGTATAGGTATATGTATTGGATCGCGGCTTGCCTTGTCACGAGGTCGAGCCCAATACCTCTAAAGACCCGCCGTAAAGGGCAGCGATGCACGTTAAATCTGTCGAGAGCTGAAACGTCCTCCCGTTGGTGTGGTAGTTAGAAGAGGGAGGTGTCAGCTCAGGTGTCGTCTACGTCACTTGACCCTGGTTCAAAATTACGTGATTCGTCGCCAAAAGCCCTCGTGTAGCTGAACAGTGCGACGTTAATATTCAATCAATCTTAGTAGTGTTTATCATCAATAGATGGCGCTTTATAACACACCATCATTAATTATCAAGCAAAAACGCTAAGGTAGCCTGGTGATAAGGTGGCAATATTTGTAACACGTTAGACAGAAATCTGTTCCCCAGATCAATTCGGGGTGATGGAGCATGTAAATTTTTTAAAATCAAATTGCATTTCAGAGTTCTGATGTGATGTTTGTAGAAATGAAGCCCCAATTCAATGGTCCTTTTCAAAATATGATTGCTTTAAAAAATTACGGATTGTTTGAATGCATAGTGCTTTTTAATATTCAAGCTGTATTGATTTAAATATTTGAAATTTTCTTTACCATTTCAGACAAAACGAAATGAAATAAAAAATTTAAATCCTTTAAATTGCTTCTACTTAATCAACGTCCACACACAAAATGAATATGATTATAATTAGCCTTTAATTGATATACCTTGCATTTCCAAAAGAAACCAATTAATTCATTACGAATTTACCAACAAAATTCAAACTAATAACTCATTTTGGAACTTTGAAGTATACGGGCGATGAATCTTGAATTATTTTTTTAATCCGGTCAAGTCACGAGTACGACACTTGAACTGGTACCCCGCAATCCAAACTTGAGCAGAACGCAAAATCGAGAATTTTAATGTCTTTAGGATTCGAACCCACAATCAGACCGAAACAATACTGCCCAAGTATCAACCATCATGACCGTTCGGCTAACACGGCCACAAAAATGATATGGAAAAAAATGGGGGGAAATTCTGTCGATTTCATAAAACAAGAATGGATTATATGGAATTGAATTTGTTTGATCTGCCCAATTTTTTTTCGATTGGTTGGTTTGTTTCTCGAACTGCGCAATAAATAATTGTGTCCACCTAATCACAATGCAATAGTAATCTCAAAATTCATTCAAGTAATGTTCATTGAGAAGGTTAAGAATGTACTATCACCAGTAATGACGGCGACTTAATATAACTCTTACTCACTCACCAACTTGATTGGAGAAAATGTATTGGCATCTCTCCCGTTGCTGGGAGGTACCTGCTCAAGAGTCGTCCTCGTTACTTGGCGAGGTTCAAAATTACAAGGTCCGTAAGCCAGCCCTTGTCCAGTCCGTAACGCAGTCCCCGTAGCCCTTGTGTTACGTAATAGCGTGACATTAATAAAACATTCAACTTGTTCAAGTCTATAGGTTTAACCAGTGTTTCTCAAACTGTGGGGCGCGGCCCCCTAGATGGGCGTGATAACTTTACAAGGGAGCGCGAGCATATTGAAAAACTGAAAACAAAATATTATTTAAGAAATTATTTAATTACTGAAAGTAAACAAAGAATATATATTCTGGCATAATTAAAAATAAAATACTTATTTACTCATATAATATACTAATAAATTTACTGCACATCGTATTTTATAATTAATTTAACATTACTAAGTTAAGAATAAGTTTATTAATTATCATCCACCCCATGGGCTCTTCGTATACAAAATTAAATACAAACTTAAACACGTACATTGATAATTTGAACGGCTTTTTTTAAACCCTCAACTGCAAATTAAAAGTTACGCAATTTGATCTCCAATGCCACCGTTTTCCACGTAGGGGCTCGTTTGTGATGTATTGGGGGAGGAGAAGAAAGGGAATGAAAACAAATCTGTCAAGGTACTTTTATTGCATTCCAAATCCCTCGGAATAATTTTATGGATAGCAGTGCTCAATAAAGATCATTTTTTAGAAAGACGTATATATACGTCCGGGGCAATGAACTCTTTGGATGAGTTAAGATGTTTTATATACGGCGGTGGCAGAAGTCGTATTGTAGCTTTAACGTCAAAGTACATAATTGTTTAATTCAATATAATGCTTTAGTATGGGGGGGCGATTAAAACTATGATTGAATATTGGGTCGCAACTATTGAAAGTTTGAGAAACACTGGGTTTAACGATCATCAGCTCCTCTACGAGACAAATCTTAAGTAAAACCATCAATCAAAACCGTAACTCGATAGAAATAACTGTGCTTACAATTCCACAAACCACGGAGAATGGTGTTATTCCTCAATAGCGAAATGTAAAACAATAGAGCATGTTCAAAAAGTTGAAAAATTTTTGACATCAACCAATAGATTCTAAAATTCCAGCTAATAGTTTCTCAATACTCTACTTTCATTAATCTCAGTTGAAGCACAAGGCGATAATTCAACCTACCGAAAGACAATGCAATCACGAACTGTGCGTTACAACTTGGATTAAAAACTAATCGTAATTTTATCGGAGCATAAGGCGATAGCCAAGTCTCCACTATTACAGGGATTTCAGTGTACTGAACTGAACTAAATTGAAAAATTCCACATCCATAACCACTCGACTATTACGGATACACTCCAAGTCAGTTAGCCAATCAGTGGCCTTTTCATCTTCACACAAAGGCTACATCTTTTCCACCAATCGCTGCTTGCTGTCTTATGAGTGTTAACATTTAGTTTTCGATAAAATTTTATCATTTGTGAAGAGTGTTAAGTAACCATCATGCTACGGCAATTTTGATGGTGAAAAACTTCTAACTGGAACCAAGTAGTACTCTTTAGATGTATTTAAATATTTTCTGAGAAGTTTATCCGCTTCACAGTATCCCGTATGCCTGAAGACATTTCCTGGGATTCATCAAATTCTGTCAGAGCATAAGGCAATGGTCAAGTCTCCAGCTTTACAGTAGTATCACTCTACTGAACTGATTTTCTGAGTCATAATTTAATTAAGTAATGTGAGGAAATGTGTTAGATAAATACTGAAGTCCATTTCTGCCGTAGTTTAGACTTAAATAAAATAAACTTTCAAAATGGTACAAATTTGCTCCTGACGGACAAATATAAATTCTACAACTTTGTTTGGGTGTCCTTGCAAAAACTATATTTTTGGATTTGGTTTGGACCTCAAAATAGAAGAAAGTCGTTGAAATATCTCTTTAGCATGAGGTAAGAAACTAGCTTTTAAAAACAATGTTTAGAAAATTTATTCTTTTAGTGCAGTTATCGGCACGTTTCTCCAGATATATTAATTGGTACCTTTTTAAATATATCTTGTCTTTTTAAGCGAAATTATTTCGGTTGAATACATCTCGCTAAATGTTGGTATATGACAAAAAATATCAAATTGCCATTTTTATCACAAGTTAATATAAGTTACTTTATAATATTTATACTTTATAATGTAAAATAAATGCTAAAGCTTTTTCTATCGGTATCTGTGCAATGTAACGCAGACTTGAAAATATGTTGCATAAGATTAAAATTTTGATATATGCATAGTATAAAGCAGAAATTGATATTTATACACATATACATTTAATTTTTTCGATAAGAACTTCTAATAAGGAAACAAATATTGTTATACATCATAACGCATTAAAATCTAATTAGAGTTGATATTTTGTATATTAAATATTAATTTATAACCTTTCATAAATCATAATCGTCTTCGAATAGTTATTCTTAATATTTATCAGCATGTGACAAATACTTATATAATGGGTTTATATTATGAAAATGATATTTGAAGACAAAATCATGGAACTAATTAAATTTCCAATGAATTGTACATAATATCTAAATGATTATGTATTTACCTTGGACATGCATTTGCAGTGACGTATATTGGAAACTATTTGTTACCCTATATGAAACTGGTACCTTTTTATAAATTTTCTTTGTCTGAAAAATGTTTCTTACCAAAGTGTATTGATATTAAAATTCGTTTAATAAAATCGTTACGTTTTCATTTGAAAAATTTTCTTACGTATAAGAACTCGTTAATTTTTAGGAATTTGACTCTCAACAAGGATTATAAAGATAAATTTAATGCTTCTTGTACATTTAAAGGGTATTGATAAACTACACTAAAAGCTCGCCACTTAGCATTAAAACTGCAAACATTACTGATAAAAAAAAAAAATTTACTTTAAATAGAAAAAGTTTTTCTGCATAAACCCTACTTTAGGGGGTAATATTAAATCAAAGTTGTATTTCATGATTAAGAATATAATTGAAAAAATATATATAAAGTATTTAGCGGTATTGTATTAAAGAAACTTGGCATAGAAATTCAGCAATTGTATCGAATTTCTGAATCCTTTAGTTTAAATTCTTTGCCGACCGGTTTATTAGCGCAGAATAAGTAGTTAGTGCCTACGGCTTCGAATTTCGGGCTGCAATTATCTCTTTTGTTACTTTAATGAACTATTGGCTAGTATATTACTGCAGAGACGGGTTCGAATCCAGGAGCCACTGATACGTCCTCCCGGTGGTGTGGTGTTGGAGTTAGGAGATAGGGTGCCAGCCCAGGTGTCGTCCACGTCACTTAACCATGGTTCAAAATTACGTGGTCCGTCGCCAAAAGCCCTCGTGTATCTAAACAGTGCGACGTTAATAATAAATCAAATCAATTAAGCTGACAATTTTCAATCATTATTTCATCACCCCCTCCCTCACAATAACAATATATTGAATGTAATAATAATGTACTTTGACGGTAAAGCTTCATTAACTTTAATTATAAAATGTACAAATTATAAAGTTCGGTATTAAATTTGGTATCGAATGCCAAATATGACAAGCCCATGGGAGTCGCTGGTAGGTACTGAAATTATTAATTGATGAAGTGAACAGAACTGAACTCGGTGGTGCAACATACCATGAGGGCCAACGTCTACTGGGCCTATCTCGGTTTACGTGACCTTAGGCGCTGGGGTGCATGTGCAGATGTTTCGATGAAGTGGTCAGTTTGACTCAAACCCTCGGTGATGAAGTACAAAGCAATCTCGGTACTCATTTATCGACCCATTCACTGAAGGGATGAAAGGCTGAGTCGACCTTACCCAGCCCGGGATTTGAGTCCCGGACCAGTAGCATACATTTGCGATACTCTACTTCTCAGCCGCTGGGCTTCAATCGATTAATTATGGAATATTTTGTGCAGTACTGATAAATTTAATTATATCAGAGTGTGAATGTGTTTTTAATTTGTATTATGTCAGAATGCATTTTGTCTTGATCATTTTAGTTAGTTGATAATTGTTTTAAAACTTATTTCGGTTTATCACGCCCCCACTTAGGGTTATCATGTTCCCCAAGGGGCCCGCCCCACAGTTTGAGAAACGCTGGGTTTGAGTTCGGATACCACAAACAACCAGTGTATTGGGGGCTGATGCACGTTAAATTTCCCTCAATGATTCGGGTGAAGTGACGTGGTAGTTCGGAGAGGTCGTTCCGTCTGGGATAGTGGCCGCGGTAGCCTAGTGGTATAGGTATCTAATCATGTCAGGCTTGTCACGAGTTCGGGCCCAGTACCACTGAAGACCCGCCGTGTAGGGCAGCGATGCACGTTAAATCTGTCGAGAGCTCAAACGTCCTCCCTTTGTCGTGGTAGTTCGGATAGGGGTACCAGCTCCTGTTTCGTCCTCGTTTATGACGATGGTTAAAAGCTACGAGGTCCATCACCAGAAGCATTCGTGTAGCTAAACATTGTGACGTTAATATTCACTCGCTCTTCCTGGGGTATAGTCATTGTCACTCGATTGATTCAAATGAGGTCAGTCATCAATAGATCTTGAGTTAAAATATTAAAATCAATTTTGGTCAGTGTTTCACTCGATTTATAGTTGCGAATCATAATAAAGATTCCACAGGTTGAATGATTAATTCGCTCTGAAGTTGTATAAAGTCCTCACGATGGTGTAGTGAGAAGTTTAAAGAATGCTTTGCGAGCTAGTTTTCGTCCTCGTCTCTTGACCATGACTCAAATATAAAGGCTGCCTCCATTAGTTCGTACGTAACTTCAAAGTGCGACGTTAAGGGGACACGTTACGATTCAATTGACACAATTCTGTCAAAAAATCAAATGTAATTTTTTAGCTCTATTTTTATTTTTTATTCACTCTTCTATAACCTCTCAAATTGAAAGCTCTAAACTTAAAAAAAACGTATAGAATTATGACAGCTTTTACGATAGTTTTTATTCCCATCCCTATGATGAATCGACTTTAAACTGCCTTATCTCGGAAAGAAAAAATAACTAGTTTGTCTTCATTTAAAATGTTAAGGCCTTTTTCTATTTTGCCTAATGATTTGAATTTTTTTTTTTACCTATTGCTAATGGTACTTGGAACAAAAGTTGGTTTTCCCTTTTTGAATTAAAGCACTGCTTACTTTTTTAAAATAATTGAACGTGGTATCCAATAAATTTTAAAGAATTTTCAGTATACATTCATAAAAAGTATTGTACGAATACCAATCGTGTTATAGCAAAACCCATACCAACTTAAGTAATACATAGTTTGACGTAATTGTAAATCAAATTTCATGCATGTACGTAATTTTTTTTGTAGAAGCATTTGAAAATCACTTCTCAAATTTTTTTGTTTTTTCATTAAAAAAAATTGTATGGCTAGATTTATATAAAATTTTGACCACAAAAATTTTAAATATTATACGTACATGAGAACAAAAGAAATTTCAATCCTTAATTTCTTTTTTTGCGTAAGTCGTACATTGTCCCCTTAATAATATCAATATCGTCATTCTCTAAAGAATCAGATTTGCCTATATAGTCGCGTATATATTATGGGTAGCTAAAATAGTGTTCCATTAGACAATTTTTAACCATTGGTGTAAAACAAATCGGGAAGAATTCAATTGTATTAAATTTCTTTTTTTGCCAAATTAAACGCGAATCGGACCTTTTTTTACCAGAATACAAAAATTAAAGAATATTTCGCCTAACAAAATTTATGATTGAAAAAAATGGTTAAAATATATATACTTAAGGCCGTCTTCGGATAATGTTAAATAATAGACAAATTCGGAATATATTTTTAGGTAAAGTACGCAAACTGTCATACTATACTCTGGCTTCAATATCCTGTAGAGAATCGCTTATTTTATCATGCTAATAATTTTTATCAGAGTTGATGCATTTTTTCTTTTATGGAATGTTTCGCATTTATTCTCCAACACCGTATGCTAAATGAGCTGCCCTTTTGCATTTTAAAAGGAAAAACTGATTATTTATGAAGGATTTTGAAATTTTTTATACACTATATTATAATCAAATGCACGAGTTACAATGTCACAAATACTTATGAATTGAGGCATTTTTTCTTTCTAAAAATGTGCTCCGCGTTAAGAGGACACATTACGATTCAATTGACAAAAAACGGTTAATAAAGTCTAATTTTTCTAGCCTTAATTCTTTATATACTTTTCTACAACCTCTCAAAATTTGAAAACTTTTAACTTAAAAAAACGCAGAGAATTATGATTGCTTTTTACATTAATTTCTATTCACTTCCTTATGGCAAATCAAAACTTTTAAACTGACTTATCTTAGAAAGGAAAAATAACTAAGTAGTTTGTCTTCATTTAAAATGCTAAGGCTTTTTTTCTATTGTGCCTAATGCTTTGAATTTTTTACCTAATGTTAATGGTACATGTAACGAAAGTTGGTATGAATTTTCGAATCAAAGCAATAATTTTTTTAAAAAAATAATTGAAGTTAGAATTTGCAACTTCTTTAAGGAATTTTCAATTAAGGTTTCATAAAAAAAAAATTGCTGTACAAATGCCAATCGTGTTATCGCAAAACCTATACCAACTTTTGTTATATATAGTTGGACGTACTTGTAAATCAAATTTCATGCGTGTAAGTAAATTTTGGTAGGAGTGGTATTTTAAAATCCCTTCACTTTAAAATCACTTTTCCTTAAAAAATGGCTAACTTGTGAAATCTTGAGCACAAAATCTGTTTTACATAGTATACATACATAGGAGGCAACCAAAAAAAATTTTGAAATTCCTTGAATTAAAATTTTTTGCTTAAATCGTACCATGTCTCCTTAAGTTCATACAGTCTTACACATGTCGAAAATAGCCTTAGAAGCACTACATAAAGATTCTTGAATACTGTGAATAATTTTGTATCAGTCAAAACGCAAGGATGACTACTGAGCGTCGAACCCGTGATTAGAGTACGCCTTCTCCAAAATAATTAGTTGCTATGACTAGCACGCTACCGCGGTGTCATTGTAATTATCGAAAAAATAAACTTAAATACGTTAAATACGTAGTTTCATATTAGGTGTCATTCTGATACAGAATAAAATTTAAAAATTTGTGGGGGGTTAAAATTTGAATCGAACGGAAGGTTTATTTAAGCAAATATTTTAAGGAAAAGAAATCAAACTATAAAGTACTTTCACTCAAAAATTACACTTAATTACTAAAACTTTTTTGACGCTTTACATTTCCACTTTATTGCGTTATTTGCATATCTATATTTCTAGTATCTGTGCGAGGGTTATTGAATCTATCATTCACACTTTGTCAATGACTCGACGTTCGATATAACTCGAAACATACGATAAGAGGATGTACTGTGTAATGATATTAACCTGTTGCTACAATAAATTTGTTATTCAATAAGCATTACCAGCCTTGCATAGACTTCGACATCTCCAATCTCCTCTCGATTCGGTCAATAGTGTCGCCAGATCGAGCGATACTTAAACTCTCTGCATTCCTGAGATAAGGCCTATCGCTGACCACCGACTACTGCTTCCTGATTATGCAAATGGTTGAATTTTGCAGCGCGTGTGATATCAATTACATCGCTGCTGTAAGGATTAAATTGCAACTGCTGCGCCACTGATAGGTCGCGTTGTCAATAAGGACGGGAATTATTCCGGTGTGAGGCAAGATGTCAGGGTGTGATTGTATCTTAATGGACTATGTGAGGGAGAATTAATTACACTAGGAATTGTGCATCATTAGCCCTTCACCGAAGGCATTAAACCTTAATCAGGCATTTGTAGAAGCTGTGTCACACGCGCGGGGTGAATGTACAGTGTTACCGTAGGTGCACTACATAATGACTACAAGAGATCAAATGAGAAGGTAATATTGTATGCACTGAATATGAAGGTAGTTTCTAAATTTTATGTCATTGTGCTTGGGTAATAAGCTGTGTGATGTATTTAGTTTTAATTGGAGAAGTGAGGGGGCTTTCAATTCTAGTAAAAGTAGCGAAGGATTTATTTAACTCAAGGTCGAGCTGATTTTTTTAATCCATATTTGTTTCGCAACTGATAATTAATGCTCTAATGATCTAGTCTTGAAAATCTGCCGATGCATGGAACACTTAAACTATAAGGCAGTGTTTCTCAAACTGTAGGGGTACAAGCATATTTAAGTCGGAAATAAAAAAAATAAATTAAAAAATGATTTATTAAAAGGTAGCAAAATGAAGTCTAACGTATTGAAAATTAAATACATTTACGGAAAAAACAAATGTATCGGTACTGCAGAATATTTTTGATAATTGGTTTATCAATATAATAAATTAAAATAGGTTTAGAAATTACTAGCACCTACCTTTAGGCTTGTCTGATACAAAATTTAATAGTTATCTTGATAATTTATGGTTTATAATCGTAGTCTGAAGCCCAGTGGCTGAGTGGTTAGTGCATCACGCTTCCACACCACAAGACCGATGTTCAAACCCCGGGCTGAGCAAGGTTGACTGAACTTTCCATCCCTTGCTTAGGAGCTTAACACTGGGAGTTTCGGGTGAGATTGATCACTTAATCGGAACATCTGCTCATGCACCTCAGGGCTCAAAGTTGCGTATATTCAGTTGGGCCAAGTAGGCCTTGGTCCTCAAGGGCTGTTGCGCCACCGAGTTAATTATACTATAACGTCGGCCTAGTTATCAGATTGCGTAACTCCTTCTGCGTTGCTAATTTGATAAATGGGTGCTACGTGCGAAGTTTATGTTCACCAAGATGGGCGATAAATATTGCCTTATTTTTATCATGTGTTAATGGGGTTGCCATGGGAATAATGTATATTAGAGTTAATTTTATTTGGTTTTTCCGAGGTAAACCTATTAATTACAGACCATTTAAATTCGATTTCCTTAAAAATTTAACCTCATTTCCATTGCATTTGTTCAAGCAACTATTTCAGTGTCGTGTTGTATTTTATTTTTGAATAGGAATGTTTCTAATATCTCTCGTTGGTGAAACCCAATATACTTTTAAAGAATGTGTGTATGTGCTTTTAATTTTTGCTGTAAATCGCACCTTTCTACATTATTTTACTTTTTTTTAATAATGGTTTTTCGAACGTTTCGTGTTGGATTAAATTCATTGAAGGAACTCGCAATAATATATATATTTTTCTAATATTGCAAGCAATCGGCACTTATTGATATTCATGCATATTTAACTTTTATTTATAATGCAATTATACATTGTTTTTATACTCTATGTATTTTTTATTTTACTATTTTATAAATGATTATTATATAACGTATGTAATGATATTTACATAATATTGATATTAATTATTGATTGATATTGGTCATTGTTAATTAATCCTATATTCATTTGGTTTATATTTAAAAACGGTTATAATTTTCCTGACTATTTGTTACCGCTACGCCGCCATCTTTGATTCCATGCAAATCGACAACAATCACTGCTTGGCGTGTAGCACCCCGATATCAATTTAGTTCCCTGACTGCAAGAGATCAAACGAGAAGGTAATGTGTGTTGAATATGAAGTTATTTTTAAATTTTATGTCGATGTGCTAAAGTAATAAGCTTTGTGCGATATATTTGTTTTATTTAATTGGGGAAACATATTTTAATTTCAATAGTTAAATAGTTTTTTACTGGGGGGTCTGAGCTGAGTTTCCTTGGATCCATATATTTGCACTCGATCATGAAGGGTTGAATGCAGCGATCTTCACCCGTGCGGTGACCGGTTGCGAAAAAATAGTCCCAACGTGTCCTATGCGTGTCGTAGGTGACTACAATTGGCCCAGTCCTCCAGTTGCGGGGGTTGAACGCAGTGCTAACAACCTTGCCTCATAAAAGAAATTCTTGTTGCGAAATCTCGAAGAATTGATATAAGGGCTGAGAATGACTTGGAAAAGGATTTTGAATATTAGGTCTTAGTACAGAAATAAAGGACTGCGCAATTGCTGATGGATGATGGGCAGTTATGGGATGTATGTTCTAGCCATAAATGAAGTTAAATGGATAGGGATTATCGAAAGAAAATCCAACAATCGCTTATAGCTGAGGAAAAATCAAAGTGCTATTTCATGAGGAACTACTCTTTATAAATGTCCAAAAATATGATAAAATTATAAAAGAGGATGCAAATGCGAAAATGGTACGGAAAAGGAATTTCAAACAGAAAAATTTGACTTAATAATCAATATCAATACAATGGGAAAAAACTAATTGATTTTGCAGCTGATCATAAAATGGCCATACCAAGTTCAATGTTCCAACATAAAAGTATTCACATAAAATAACTTGAATCTCTTGATGGGGAGGCACATGCAATCAAATTTACCATCTTCTGTTTGATTCTGGACACAAGGTATATTGGATGCAAGAACTTGTAGCGAGTCTAACCTGGATTCGGATAATTTTCTGGTTATGGCAAGGCTTAAAGCAAGAATTTCAAATTTCCGAAAGAGTCATGGGAAATGTCTGGGAAAAATTTAACTGCGGACAAATTAAAAATAAGTCGTTGAAACTAAAATCCAGGAACAGATTAAAAATATAAGGAAATTAACAAGATTTTTATTGATGAGGATAGTGTAGACGAAAAAAATGGAACACACTAAAGGAAACAATCATCGAAACGGGTAACCACGTTGTGGGAAAGATAAAACAGTAAAAAACTAGTTTTTTGACAATGATTTTTTCATGGCTACAAAGAGGTCGAATAAAGCATGTAGAAAACTGCTGAGCAAGATATTAAAGAAACTCGGTGACTGTATACAAATATGAAATCGAGGAGAAAACTCTTGGGTCAATAAAATGATATTTTTCGAGTCTTTATAACAATCTTAAACATTTGATGGAATCCAACGAAAGCTGAGCTTTCTTTCAATAAATGTACCTTGGGCGCAAATTTAAGCAAAGAACCTCCTTTTCATAATAGGGATAGTTATTTTGAGTGATGATACTGAAGTGTTAAGGAGATGGAATGAACATTTAGACAACTCGACAGTGATAGTGGTGACTATGAAACACTTACTGGAAATTCGGAGCCAAAGAGTAGTTGAATCACCATCACTAGTCATTGAAGCCATAAAAAAATTAGACCATAAAGCACCCGGTCCTGGCACTCTCCATCTACGCAACTGAGAAATGGAGGAAAATTAACTTCTAAAAAAGTCGGACTTGATTAAATCAATTTGGGAACAAGAGATTATCCCTAAAGTATGGAAAATGAGTGTAACTTGTAATACAAAAGATATATTTCATTGTTCTAATCATAGAGGAATCGGTCTGCTCTGTACAATTTGTAAGATATTCTCAAATATTATTTTCATAACATTTCTGCACCAGCAGGGAAACTACCGAAATGGAGTTCGGAAAGGAAGACCCACTATACAGAGCATATATTTAACATCAGTCAGATTTTGGAGAAAACAAGGGAATTCGGAATTAATACGCATCCCATATTTATTGATTTTAAAACCACTTATGATAGCATTATCAGAAAGGATCTTATTGCGGCCATAAGAGTTTAAAATCCTTTATATTAAGAATAATAAGCTTGACATTAAGTGGAACAAAGAACATGGTCAAGGTGCAGAATGATCTTTCGGACTCATTGGGAATAAAAAAATGGCGTTCGAAAGGGGGATGCACTAGTGTAAGCTCTTTAATCTAGAATTAGAAAAAGTGTTAAGGTCCCAATATCAATACCAGAGTAAATTTTTAATAAATCAATGGTTTTTTTGCTAATGCCAATACCCTTGCTCGAACACCCAACAAACCAAGACTTCAGAGAAAAACCTTGAGATTGGGCAGAAAATCAAAAATAAAATAGAATACGTGCCTTGTACAAAATCATGTTTTAATAAATCCTACTTTAAAATTGAGTAATATGATTTTGAAGTTGATGAGATTCATTTATTTAGGTTCAGAAATTAATAGAAACGGTGGTACTGCTGGAATACGAAAATGCGTGAAATTTAGTTGAATCGATAGAAAAACAAAGGCTCTATTGTATAAAAGTCTCAAGATCAGTATTAACTCACGCATGGAAGACTTGAGCCTTGTCTCGATCATAAGTATCTACGAAAAGAAGATTTTAAGATTTATTTTTGAAAGAATTCACAGGAAAATGGAACGTGGCGAAAATCATTAAATTTAGAGCTCTATCAATCTTATGAAGAATCTGAAATCGTTAATTTTATCAAAATACAATGAATCAAGAGGACTTGGTACCCCCAAAATGAGTTCTCTTTGTTTTATTTAATTTTTTTCTTTGGATTATTATCTTTCGATTGATGCATCACGTGTTCATGCCGGGAAGTAAAAACTTCATTTCAAAACAAATTGGGCAATACAGCCACACAACTTTTAGAAAGTAATCTGATAAAAATTTATTTCTAAAGATGAATAACTATAAAAAAATGAAATAAAGTAGAGTACAATATTAAAGGCAATACAATATAACTATTTTTCTTTGTGAAATATGTGCATGTAAAATTTTTAAATTAAGGAATCTTATTCCTGATATGCTTTTCCTACAAATGTAATACTTAAATATACGTTAAGAAAACTAATTTCTGTCGTGATAGAAAAATAATTAACATTTTCTTGAATTTTCTTGTGCAACTAATACTCTCTAAAAATTATATATAAAGATGCATAGGTTGAAAAAGTATGAAAATGCAATTATTTAAACTAAAAATATTTATCTTAAAGTGGTATTTCAAGTTTATTTAAGCTTATAATTTTTTCAGAATTATAAACTTTTAAGTGGTTTTTCTCGGTTTTCGTTTTTCGAAACATTATTGCATTCAAAATGATGCTCCTTCGACAATTATTTACCAATCACTTCATTTTTTCCTGCGTGTTCTACGTAAAGCACGTAATAAAATTAAGGATTCATTTTTCTGTAAACTGAATACTTTAAAAAAATTAAAATGTAAGGGATATTGGCTTTTTCATTGATTTTTAGCATGTATATCAAAATTTCATTTTCTCGAAAACGAATTTATTGTAAAATCCATCCCTAAAGCTTTTTGGAACATCCGTAAGAATATAAAGAAATTCCAGGTCAAAAAATTAATTACAGAAGAAGGGTTTTAAATTTTCCAAACTTTTAAAAATTGTGTGAATATGTGAAATTTATCTCGTATGATTTTATTGAATAGAAACATTATACAAAATGCTAAAATACAATTTTTAAGTACAATTTCAATTAATAAAATAAAATTTCAAAGGGTACTAAATCACGTTAAATGACCAGGCCACGTCTTCAGAATAGACGAAGACCGCACCACTAAAATATATTGAATGCCCAACCAATTGACACTCGAAGAAAGATCAGGCCAAATTTTAGTTGGATTGTTGGCTTAGAAAAATCTGTTTTGAGAACTAAGAAACGGAGAACATTAGCAGGAAGAGTAGCCGGGGAATAGCTTCTTGGGAAGGCTTAGGCCCATCCTGGGCTGTCGAGCCACTGACGGAAGGAGAAAGGAAGTAGTGGTCTTCAAATTTGGTCGACTCGTGGAACTTTTATAAACTTAGTGTTTTCGGGGAGCACCTCTCTTTACTAAGAACGTCTTGCAATAATATTAGGTTGGAGAAAAAGAAATCCACATTATTTTTGCAGGACACTTAAGACTTTATTTGATGTTTCGAATTGACGATTTGGACGATTTGAATGCCCAGTTCTGTTGCATATTTTGTTTCATATTTAAAGGTAGCTTCATAATGAGTCCCTCATAGAAGTCTTGGTCCTTATTGGCGGAAGACTCTGGCAATCGATTTTCACAATCTTCTCTTGATGCCAATTTCCTATCACTCGGTAAGTTTTGCAATGCGAGAAAAAAGGTAATCGCTTGCTGCCAGGTCCGGACTATATGGTGGATATATTAAAAATTCCCAACAAAGCTCCCAGAGTTTCTGGCGAGTAGATACAGACGTGTGGCCTAGAGGTGTCCTGATGGAGCACAACACCTCTTCTGTTGGCCAATTCTTGCAGTTTCTGGTCAATCGCTATCTTCAGACGGTCCAGTTGGTGACAGAAGATATCTAAAAATCTAGTGTTTGGCCACACGGATGCAACTCGTAATAAATTATTCCTTTCCAGTCCAATCAAATACACAGTAGGGCCTTCCTGACCGTTAGTCCTGGTTTGGGCACCGTTTGAGCTGCTTCACCCCCACTTTGACCACGATCATTTTCGCACAATATTGTCGAATGTGACCCATTTCGCTTGCCCAATCACCATCCGCTTAAGAAATGGGTCGATTTCATTCCGTTTGGCCAAGGCTTTGCAGATGGAAGTTCGATCCATCATGTTTTTTGGTGTTAATTGGTGTGGCACCCAAACATGGAGCTCCTTTTTTGAATCCAACCTTGCGCATGTGGTTTAAGGTATCCGTTTTTTTTTTGAAAAAAGGAAATATGGAGATCTTTTTTGTGATTTTTTATATTTATATAGTATATTCTAAGGAAAAAATCCTAAAATTGGTAAAAAAAAAAAAATTATTATTATTAAAATGGAAAAAACTAGTAAAAATGTACGAAAAATTACATAAACGGGGCCCGCTCTCTACAAAGATTTTATGAACAAATTCTCAATTTTTCAATTTTGATGTGTTACTTTGTTATTCCTGTTTGAAGTGATCTTCACGATAAGAAATATTTTAATTTTTACAAAAACTAGAGCACTTTATCTAAGTCATTATACGAAATTGATTAAAAACATTGACTCTATTCACATAAAGAGCTGCAAATTTTGAAATAAAACAGTTATTGATAAATCTGAAGATCAAAACACTTCTACTGTTATGCAGAACATAAGCAAAAAATTTCAGCTAATTATTTTCAAAACTTTTTTGAGCAATCGCGGTCCCCGTTTGAGTTTTTCGAAAAAACACGTTTTGCGTAAAACGCATTTCAAAGTTTGACATCTTGTGTAAAGTTATGGCATTTGCTTTTTTACTAAAACGCTTGTAGTTTTGTTCTAGTGGAGGGAAAATAAAGTACTTGGTATTGTTATTAAGTTAATAAAATGGTCTATAAAATAAAATCATAAAAAATTTTGCCAATTTTTTGAAAAAAATCATGGTTTTAGGGTAGTCGGATACCTTAAAACTGTTCTATGGTTTATCTTTAACTCCTGGGAGATGCTACGACTATTAACCTGCTGGTCAGCTTAAATTCTGTGATTTTATCTACCTTTTTGATGACGGGCTTGCATGTGCGATGTGCCTCTTTAACATCAAATGCCTGAACGGAATCGACGAAATCAAAATTGCACGTAGTTAGCCGTTACAGTATCGGCACCATTCACAATTTCAGCCACATGGCTTCCATTTTCGCATTTATCAGAAACTATAAAATGACCAAATTTCCTCTTTGACTTCCATTTTTAACACCCTGTAACTCACGACTGAATGGACCAAACAGAAAAGCAAAATAACTTTTTAGTGTGAAATGTTATTTGACAACGTGCATAAATCTGAAATTTGGCCGATACTTCACGAGATATGACACTACAGCCATCTACCGAAAAATATTAGATTTATTTTCCCCAACCTAATATTTTAAGTAGATTAATAATTTATAGGCACTTTATGTATATTCAAACAAAAGTATTGTTTTTTTAAATATTGTCGAAAAATATTTTTAATTCCAAAAAAATTTTTCTGAATATTATTAATCATTATAGCAGTAAGAAATTTTGTGTATATTCAATGAATTGGCAACTTAAGATTTACGAGCTGTTCTTGGTCAAAATTTAGATTTTAACGTCAAATCTGATGTGTTAAGTGTTTTCCCACAAGTGAAAAAATTATATCAAACTGTTTTGCACAGTATACAAACGCGTATAAAATTAAACGTGGTTCGGTATAAAATCACAATCCAGTAGGAAGTACGTACAGAATTAAACTTTTTAATATTCCTTTCATTATTTAGTGATGAAAGTTGGTGTTACAAAGTATTATGTATAAATGAAACTTTAATTTTTAATGACTTGGGGGAGCATTAGATACTTGCAATTTTACAAACTTTGTACAGAACGTGAATTCACATTGTGAATACACATTTATAATTTTCATGTCTATAATTTTACTCGGTGTACCCCTAGGTATGCTTCGTGTAGGACTAAGGTTTCGAGAAACACAATTTGAAGAGTTAAAATGGCATTCTATGTATTTGCAAAATTCCTAGTTTTGAGAGAGGGATCAAAAATAAGTCTCCACGTTACAGTATAAATCACTTTGGCAGAAATTGAAAGAAAAAAGTTCCAATTACTTGATTGCCCAGAAATTCAATTAGGCTTAAAATTCTGACCCAAGTTTAATCCTCATTTTCTTACTGATGACTTAAGTGCAATTACATCTACTATCTTGACATTAACCTCAATTTGAAACTTACTTTCTTCCGTAGGCTGATACTGGGTTATACGTTAAAACCATCTACCATTGAGTTCACTTCAATTTTCAGTGAATTTGCTTAGTAAATTAGATTTTCTTTCTTTCAAATGGGGTGTATTTTGGTAGCCAAAGCCTTGGCAGACACGGCAAGTCAAAGTAGAAATATCATTTTTTCATTGGAAACGTCTGTAAAGGAGGATCTGATGACTTAGGTTTTGACTTTTGAATTGATTGAAGATCTCGTTGAATACTAAATATTGCTGTGATTTAAAATTTATCAATACTATTTCACCGAAAAAGTGTATCTTGCCGAGTAAAATACTAATTATGATTAAAAAGTAATGCAGGAAATTATTTTAAAGCCAATCCCTACTTGGGTCAACAAATAAAACTTTATTTTAGTTAATCAAATTTAATGAATGAATATTTGTAATAAAAACCTGAATTAACATAAAGTGTCACCCACTACAAGTTTAAAAAATATACATTTGAATCCAAGAAAAAATAGTTAGGAAAACTCATTGTCGCCATCTTCTGGTGTTAACTTAGTCAGAAATAACCCAGCATAAATTCAAAATTAAAAAATATCCAATTCCATCCTTCTCGCTTCCGTCAAAAGTACTTGATGAAATTCCCCCATCTATTTCTCGTGCACGTGATATTTCCGGACTGGAGTATTCAAAAGTAACGTGCTAAAAAGATTAAAACTATTTATTTCTTATGCCCTTAATCATGTTGATTTCTCTCTAGATTGTTAGTTATTTTTATGTTAAACTAGTTGTTTTAGCCCAATGATATATATTACAGATATGTTTTTGTAAGCTTGGCTCATTACTCAGTTCCACTTTTCATGAGTACACTTGGGATGCGATCTGAGATAACGTATATTTTTAATTCTTACTATTAGCTCACATGCTCAATATAGTTATCTTAGGGGGGGGGTTCACAATCGTTAATAAAATAAATCTTAAAGCGCTTAATTGAGCTGCAGTCTTGTATACATGATTATTTTGGATGCCAATATATAATTTTTATTGATTAAATCTAATCATTTAAAGAATTACAAATGCAGCCACGTTGGTATCATTTTTTGGCGACTTGCGTGAAAACTTGAGAGGTTTTTGCTCGCGTTTTGAAGCATTCAGTTGAACTGAAATTTTGTACTCTACTGCTTTGGATGAAAATAGGATACTTTAATGATAATAATTGCAAATTAATTTACTAAATGTTGAGATTCTGTCATTTGTATAGACTTATTTATATTTTAACTATTTAATAAAAAGATCTAAAAGAAATTTTTTTTTTGTTGATCTAAGTAGGAAGACTTAAATGTTTATTACATGTTTTAATTGTATTCATTATGGAGTTAGTCGGGAAGTGAATTAGATTCTACTTTAAGTGTAAGTATAATAGTATTAGTATACATAGAACCTAAGATAACTATACTAAATACGAAGAAATAGGCACAGTAGTACAATAACTAACTCCTGGTCTTAGGAACTAGAATTGCAGGTTTAAACGAGTTTTAGGGCTAGCCAACCTTCACCTGTAGTTAGTCATACTACATACCGAGAGGAAAGGAATTAACATTACGGGAAATTTAAATATTATAAAAAAAAATCCCTGAACTAATAAAAGTTATAGCCTATTAGTATCCACAGCACAGATTTAAATTCTATGCAAGATGTAGATAGTAAGACTTACGACTTCGGGAGTGTAACAACTAGTTATGTTTCCCGCCAAATACAAGAGGGAAACCAGTTCCGCATAAAGTTAAAATTATGATAGAATAATATAAAGTTATATATATATATGTACTTTTAAAGAATCATTTATATATATTGATATATAAATACTAGTGGGAAAAATGAACCCTAGAAATATTTAAATAACAGTTTATTAAACATGTGACACCATCTATTTAATATTTGTATAATTAGTTAAAATATCAGTAATAAACATACTGTTAATAAGTTAATAATACAAATTGTATAGAAATGAGAACTATTAGAAATATAATTGTAAAGAAAGTTAGCAGGATAACCATGTGCAATGCATTGTTTAATAAAGTTAATATTTAAATATTAGCTTTATCACTAACCAAAACATTATTACGATAAATATAGTTAAAAATTTCTATATATAGATATTAATAGATTTGAATTCCAGTAAGGTACATCAAGAATGTTAAAATTAAAGGCATCTTTTATCATATTACTATGCAATATCAAATCCTTAATATACAATGTTGCATCTAAGTAATTAGTTTTAATTGGATTATTAATTAAACTAATTTTAAGTAAGCCGAATAAAAATTAATATTGGGATTTAAATTAGCATTTTTACCAAAAATAATTCATCAATATATCAAAATATAATAGTCCTTATTATAATTATATTCATAAAAGTGAAAATATAAATTAACCAAACTATTGCTTGCTGGGGCCTCCTTCTCGCAGGCTTTTATTTTGTTTATATAATAAACCATTAAAATCAATGTAATTTTCTTTTAAGATAAAATCTATGAGAGTTTTAAATTTGTTAATATTAATATTAAGATTATACATACTGTGGTTTTCTAAAATTACTTTAATGTTTTAAAGCCATTTGTCATAGTTCTAAATTTAACAAGACTTTTATGGAATGTTGGCGTTAAAAATATATATGGATACTTAATGTTAGGAACACAAACCTAATTTTTTTTATAAGTAGCAATAATACAATTACTAATTTCATTATGCGAAAAATCTAATTTTTTAAAAGATTCATTATTTAAAGTGTCCATTAAGCATATAATAAAAAATGTTTACAAATCACAGCCTAGTTACCATGTACTTCATCCATGTAAACTGATAAAAAAAATTTGTAATTCACAGATTTTGTTTTATACCTTTAAAAGTAAATTCATACCGAGAATAGTAGCTAAATTTCATAAGGTATTTTAAATATATTTATGTTTAGCGAGTGAGTGATCGAATAGTAAAAAATTGGAAACTTACAAATGCCATTTTTGCACTATAAACTTTGTATGACCAATGGGGAAAATGACTAATGCGAATAATTATACATTGTACCAGTTTAAAGTATAACAATTATTGCACCAGCAATCTGCGTGTTTGGGAGCAAAAATGCCTCGTAAGAACAGTGTTAGCTAAAATAACAGTTCGGACAAAGTTTATAAAGCTACATATTGTCTCGGAATTGTTTTTCCCTATGAAGTATATTTTATAAAGAAGTATATTTTATATATCTAAAAATCTCCCTTTTCACTCGCAAGAATAAAACGATATCCTTTCCTCGGATCTATTGAATATATTTCTTGGTGGCATTCAATTAACTAATCTGCGGTCTAAAAGAACAATAAGTGCTCACACACTGAGCTGTCTTTAATGTCGCTAGAAACGTCGTTCTGAGCGATTGAAGAGCCATTTTTTTGCGTTTTATTGTCGAAAGGATTGAGGGTAGTTAGGAAAAAACGAAACTCGTATCCGAAATAAAAACGCTGTTAAAAGCCTCCATTTAGATGGAGGGGTAGCGATGTTCACAAATAAGGAAATACTAACAGTATTGTAAAGGTACAAAATAGTGAATTAAAATGCTTAAAAATATGAGGACATTTATAAACTCGCGCAGTTTATACATTTATCTCATAATCTAAAGTCATGGATTGTTGAAATGTGAATTGATTCAATTTTTATTTCAATTGTGTTAACAATACACTAATATATAAAATCTTTGGAATAGCATATTTGAATAAAATTGTAATAGAGTGAAAGAGCTTTTTAAATATCTTAAAGCAAAATTAAATATCTTAAAGCAAATGACTACATATAACGAAGTTTTTATAATAAGAAGAGAAACTTTCTGTTTAGTTTTACTTGAATCTTGCCATCCTTAGAAATGCAGATCTTTGGGGGGCAATTTATACTTATAAAAGACTTTTTGTGTCTTCTCTGTTGAAATTTATCGCGAAAGCGCATGGATACTTATAGGGCGAGTTCTGCAAAATTAGGGACTTGATTCAAGTATGCCAACACGTTAAATCTGACTTGTTCGTCCCCCCGTTGATGTGGAGTCGGGTGTCATCCCCGCCACTTGACGGAAGACCATCGCTAATAGCCCTTGTTTTGCTTGACAGCACTACGTTAATTAACACTCGTGAATATGTCATTACAATCCTTTTTTTTTTTTCTTCGGGGTAAAAACTAATAGTTTTTCTCTTACGTGATCTGCAATGTTTAAATTAAGATATAAATATTGCAGGTGAATATTGAAGATACAAATATTGCGCAACACTTAATTAACTTCTAATATTATATTACAGCTCATTAAAACGCAAATTGGAAGAAATAAGAAAGGGGATATTCCTAATAAATGTACCATTCGATGGAAAGGTAATTCAAAATCAACCGAAATAATCGGTTAGGGGGAACGCTATTAACTAGTTAATCTCTCAGGAATTTAATTAAAAATTTAACGGAGCAAAGCGCTAACGCAGTATATAGAGTGCCTGTAGAGCATATAATTTTGCGTATATGACCAACTCGTGGGTTCATCGGTAATTTTTAAACGTGTTTTTAATTTAGTGATTTAATTATAAAAAAACTTGGTGTGGTACTGGTAAATTTATAAGTGTATATGATTAGTGTAATTTTTTGTGTTTATTCTTTAGTTTTCGACTTCTAAATATGTTCAAACCCCTTTCCTAAGGTCACGTATCCCTTGGAGGCACGCCCCACAGTTTGAGAAGCGCTGTGTTAAGAGTGTTACATAAGAGGAAGTATGAAAATAAACTACTTGCCACCCAGAATTCAAGTGAGATTATTTCTGTTGATGCGAATGTGGCGGAGAATATGGCTTGTCAATTTTCGATCATTCTCGGCGAACAGCGTCCCCTCGCCTGTTAGTAAAGCATATTCATCGTTATCCGCCATGACACTTGAAGTCAACATTTTAAAGTGTCCATCGTTCAGCTCTTCAGCTAGAGACTGATGTAAAAGCTTCTCTTACGGACCTGTGAATCTTCAGAAAATTGAAGCATTGTTTTTCAGGGAAGAAATATCATACTTTGGCGCACTCGCATACAAAGACTCGCATCTTTCAAAGTCTCTAACATCAATCGCATGGGTTTACACAAAGTTCAGCATGCATTTTCGAGTATCGTCATCGACGTCGGTTAATTACAAAACGCATTCTTGATCTTTTCCCAACGGGTGTGCTCTCTGTACTCGCATATTCTTCGAAGAGCTTTGTAAAGACGGAAGATCCGATGCTTAAAATGGACTTGTGAGCGGGAAAGCAGACACCTGTTTTTGCTTCGCATCAGAGTATAATCTAGTTTCGTGGAACGTAACAAAATCATTCTTCAGTGTCCAGTCGTACCAAATCTTAAAGATACGTCTGGAAGCACTCATCACGAACGTTAATCTTAAACTCTAAAACAAAAGTATTAGCTTGACTCGTGGTTTTTTGGTTATATTACTTATTTTGAAACGTTGAAAGCGCCAGGTTTCATTCTCTGATTTTTGAACGGATGTACAAAAGTTTGTTCCAACGGAAAATTATCTTCAGTGTCCTCTATTTTTACATAACATAAGACATAGAGGAGCTCAATAGTTTTACTTTTCATAATGTTGATAAGTACTGAAGAAACGGAAGTGCTGTCAGCATTTTTCCCCTTTACTTTGTGTGGGGAATCTTCTAAAATGTTCTCCACACGTGTACCGTGAGTATTAACAGATCATTTGCTTTCTCTTTTGAATTGCTTTCTTAGTGCTAATGGGAAAACGGTCTTTTGTTTCCCCCTTATTAAAATTTTTAATGTATTTTCGGATGTTTGGAATCTGTGCGCCCACTATTGTCCTGGTAATAAATTTTTGTTTGATTTGGGGAACACATTTTTGCGTTCTTTATCTTAACGCCAACACGTCTCTCAGCAAGCAGATCTCCTTATTTTCACAAATCTCGTCCCATTTCACGCAATTTTTGAATCCAATAGCAACTTTATTTGTGAAACAATATTATTCACTCTTAAGGGTCTCCTGACACAACAGGCCATCAGAAGTAACCGAAGAACTCTAAATTCACGCGTATTTCTCTGCGACCTACATTGCTGTCATTTCTTTAAAGGAAACTCTAAATGTAATTTGCCTCTTCTGTGCCCCTTGGATATAAATGTATTTGCCAAGAAGTATTACCCAACTTTTGCGTAGTAAACTGACTTGTGATAAATTTCTTTTTTCCAGTCAATTACGTGTTCGTTTTGTTTACTCTATCATGATCAGCAGAGTTGCCAGAAGCTTATGCAGCGAAGTACCACTAAGAGGGGGGAAAGTAGCAAAGTGGCGAATCGAGTTTTACTTGCAATTCATAAATATTTAACTTTGGAATTTTTTAATACTGTTCCAAGAATACGTTTAAATGATTTACTTTAAAATGCATTCAAATTCTTCCTGCTCAATATCGGGATCTTCTGTCTTTTTTTTTTTTTTTTTTTTTTAAAAATTTTTGAATTATATTGAAGCATTCGTGGCGATGAAATAAAATCAATACAGCAAGACCTTTTCCAAAGTCATTTTGATTCTGGGAATGTAATCCAACAGTTCAAGGTACATTAAATTCATCAGTTTTGTCTTTGTTAACGTCGCTTTCGAAAAGACTCTTTCCATAGTGGCATTACTTATGGGTACGCTGTACAAATTTAAGGAAAGTGTAGCATAATCTCTTTAAAACGGACTTCCAACTAAGTTTTTATATTGAAAACGTGACACTAAAATAATGCTCAATTTAAAAGCTCGTATTCTGAATGAAAAGAGTCTTTCAACTGTATGTTGAAAACTTGTATCCATTGATTCTCTAGAACATCCCATTTACGAGTAGATTAGTCTGTTAATTCTCAAAGCAGATCATAAAAGATTTGGATTTTTTTAAAAAAAATATCAGGGGAAAAATTATTTCTTTTTCAAAGTTACATAATTTGAAGGGATCCGGTTTAACAGTTACTCGCATGAAGTTTTAAGAAAATTAACATCTTAGATTTTCTTTTGAAGATTCTAGAGAAATTATTTTACTTTTGCTTGTCGGTTTATTGCTAAGACCATATCCAAAATCAATTTCATACAGCATTCCATGCTGTTTAGGAGTTTCCTGAAGTTTTCATTTTCGACTAAAGTTACCAAATTTTTTTTTGGTTATTTTCCCAAAAAATTCACTTGTTCAAATTTGCTGCAATACTTTTATGTGGTTGGAAGTAGCAAAAATTAGAGAACATCAAGTGAAGCAGAGAAAAATTCGCGAAGTAACAATAGGATAAAAAAAGTAGCGGACAGTATTCAAAAGTAGCGAAATTCGTGAAAAATCGCATGATCTGGCAACAATGGATCAGACTAGAAATAGAAAGAGTCGCTCTTTATTCATAACTTCACTGAAATCTTCATGACGTCTAGGAGCAAAGTGGCCGTGGTAGCAGAGTGGTATAGGTATCGGATAGTGGATTGCCTTGTCACGAGTTCGAGCCTAGTACCACTAAAGACCCGCCACGTAGGGTGGCGATGCACGTTGAATATGTCGAGAGCTGAAACGTCCTCCCTTTGGTGTGGTAGTTACGAGAGAGGGTGCTAGCTCGAGTATCGTCCATGTCACTTGACCATGGTCCAAAATTACGTGGTCCATCGCCGAAAGCCCTTTGTGTAGCTGATAAGTGCGACGTTCATATTCAATCAACCAGGAGCAAATAGTAGATCTTGCTATTAAAACAGGGTGAGCAAGACAGTTTATAATTGAAGTAGCATTGTTCGTGTAATTTTAATAGTGAAAATGGGAAATATACAAAGTTTTACATTAGTGGAACATCAGGATAGTCCTAAAATGAACGGAATTGAGTCTAAAACTTCTAAGAAATTTTATAATAGTCAATAGTTGTATCACAACTAAATTTTTCCTCGTATAAATCGGTTAAATGGTACGTATATTTACACCCTTGCATGCAATGCAACTTAACATCATTAAGGAAAGATGCTTTACAATCTCTTTGTTTTCAGTCATCTCAGGATTGTTTTCACAAACTTGATGGTGTTGCAGATTGTAAAACGAGAGTTGCATATGTTTGTCTCATCTGTAATTTTTCTTGCTATACAGTTAATTATGCAATTAAAATGACTTTCCTGGACACGGTACAGGGGCTCCTTTTATCATATTCCATGCAAAAGGTAAAATTGTTGATTTATGGGTTAGTTGTGGGTCGTTCCAGACTATTTTGCTTTGTTCTTCGGAGTCGACGTCTGGATTCAAATTTTAAAAATTGATCTAAATCATCCTTATTTTCTAACTCGCTCACAATCGGAATCATCAAATTTCGTCTTCTAAATCAGCTAAAACTTTCTGAATATCTTCAGTGGAAAGTCTTTTACGTTTATGCCCTTTTTAAAAAAGGAATCAAATTAATTTATATTGAAATGATTGATTAATAGAGATGACAAAATTGATTATAAAAAAAATAACTATGCACTCTGCGCTAGTGAGAGTTTACGCATAAGAAAAAAGGATTTCCAGGTAAGGGTGAAAGAGGGAACTGTATCCCCCCTTTTAAATACAAAAGAAACCGATAAAGCAAAAAATGCTCTAAGGTGGAAATAGGCCTCGTTCTGTTTCGAAAGCTGTCAAGAGGGGAAAGCATTGCGTGGTCGCTGCACCGACCAGCGCCGTCTTTTAAGGTTATGTTCTTTTTGGTCTTTAGATCGGCCAGCTTTCCCAAAAGGTTAAATATATAAAAACCAAATGCAAAAACCTGTTCATGCACCTCAGCGTCCAATGGTCACGTGTATTATGATGGGCACAGTAGTTCCTGGCCCTCATGGATTGTTGTGCTTCTGAGTTTGAGTCTTAAGTTTGAGGATTACCTCACTTTGGGGATACCCCTTAGATAAACATGTATTTCCACTCATTTGCAATTAAACATTTTTCTTTCAATTACGTTTATTTCAGAAGGAAGTTTGATTTTTCAAATGTATTTGCTTAATAACATGTATATTTGTGTATTATAATAAACATTTTATCAATCCAAAATTACATGTTTTTAGCTCCTCTAAAAGCTTTTAGGATTTTACAACTGATCTTACAATCCATATACGTTTTATAGTAGTATATTTAAAAATGATAAAGACATTTTTACGACTGTGTGAGCTGTTATGCCTCGTTTATAAATATAATAGTTGAAAACTTAGAAGATTGGAGACGCAGCTCCCATTTTTCAAGTGTTGCTTATTTACGAAAAAGATACTGAAATTCAGGCTACGTACTTTTTAATGTATACTCTCTTCACTGTTAATGATGATGACCATCTTGACGACAAACTATTTCAATTTGAATATATTTCTTGGAATCACTGAATAATTAGCGCAATGCATTTATTTAAAACTATAAATACAATTCCATATAAACAATCCTCCTGTTTCTAATATATAGCAGTAAAAGATAAAAAAAAATTAACACCAACTTGAAATTTATTTTTAAAAATCATTTATGTTTTCGACAAATGTCCTTTTTCTTAGAATGATGCTTATCACATTGTCGCAAGAAACCCTTTTGTTAATCGATATTTTTGATAAATCAAAAAGCTTTAAGTTATATTAAATTTGATTAAAAAAATAGTTCAAATATTCTTTTCTTTATAGATTATCTTTCAATATTCAGGACCGTTCTCGTCAGAAGTAGAGCTGCTTATATTTCCAGTTTCAAATTTTAATTCGATCTCTAACACTTTGTAGTAATAAAAACACATAGCATAGAATTAACCGAAATTTAAACACATTTAACTAAGCCTAAATTAGTGCAGTGGGATCAACATAATTTTTCCTACTGCAGTAGAATCCCGAGAACTCTGTCTAATGTGAATTGAAGTGTGGCTGAGTTTGGAAAAATATCGGGTTATGGAGAATGAGATTAAAAAAAATAAGCATGAATGCTTCCTCCTAAAATATTCTAATTCAGTTGAATGTATGGTTTACTTTAGAACACAAACTAAAAACCAATTGTCCAAATATGCTTAAACGAAAAAGTAGCGTACTTTGACAAAAATGGTCTATTTTTCTTAAAGCAAAGCTAAAATACCTTCTTGTCTTAAGAACATCATTGAAAGGGTCTACACGTAGAGTTTTCATGACCAGTAAGGTTGTGTCCGAATTATATGAATTAAGGGTCGCATACCTTTTCAAAAAGTTGAAAATGGTTAAAAATATAGAGCTTTAAAGAGCTCACTAATTTTTTTTATTGTTTCCTGGAATGTAAATTTTGGAGGAATAAACAAATAGATATTACTTTACTTAAAACATAACCAACAAACACAGCGCTAATTAGGATAAATTTTTAATTAGATAATTAGAAAAAGAAATTTTTGTTTTCTTTTCGCAAGTGATATGCATTACACGCAGCTTTATAAAAATTACCAATATTTTTTGAAATTTTTGCTCAGTGTTGGAAATTGTGTTATCTTTAAAATGACGAAGCATGAAACACAGATTTAAAATTTTTAGTAAACTATAACAATTTAAAATTTAACTATAAAATTAAAAAAACATTCGCTACTTTTTATTTGTAATTTTAAATTTTTTCATTAAAAATTCAAACTGGTTCGTTATTTTAATTACAGATATGGTCAGAATTTCCAATAAAAATTTTATCATTTTTCATGGAACGGTTTTGAAAATATCATGCGCGTAATGAGAAAAAATGACGTTCTGAGATAATTGACATCAAACATAAAATTTACCACAGTTTTATATATACATTCTGGTTACTCAAACATCAACTAAATTTAAATTAAAACTAATGTGAAGTTTTTTTAGTCAATAAACTTCAATTTATTATAACTAAAAATATATATTATACCAATGCAGTACAAGCATCGAAACGATATCAAAAGCTACAAAATCAAAATGCAACAAAGTGATTCATTTCTCCAAAATAAAGTTAAAAATTTATTAATTTTTTAAAGTAATATTTATCTTATTTAACAACTACTTATTATAAATATTAAATCACTTGTGATATGAATGCAGTGTATTACTATGATTCTAAAATGTTAATATTCGCTACATGCATATGATGCATACTCTTTTTCAGTTAATATATATTTTTTACTAGCTTTAAATTGCATTCTTTTAGCCTATCGTAATTCTTTTGTGTGGAGAGATTAAAATGCGACTCTGTAGTCTGAATTCTTTTTGTATCTACAAGTGTAACAAATTTTTGTACAAATTGACCAACAGTCAGATCGAGCAATTGCATAATTTTTAGTCTGCCTTGATTGCCATCATTAAAAATGACAATTGCCTCATTTCTAGATATATCAACAATTTTTCTACCACGACCTAAAGGTTTTGGGCATAATTTCCATATTAATGAGTTAATGGATTCATTATTTTGGGTTTTACCCCCTAGACATTTTTGTAGGAGTTTAGATTGTGATAGATCATTAAACACAGGTTTTATGGCATTCTTTACTGCCACTGGCAATTTGTTACTGTGTCTAAAAGTTTCCATACTGCCCTCTAATACTTTTGATATTTACACCAAGAATTAGGACCTACAGAATAAAAACTGTGCAATGGTTCTCTCTCCGTCGCTTGAACGTATATGGAAATATACACGCCATACAGCTTTTCGCATGTTTTATTTTGTCGGATTGCATTTCCATAGTACGTTGTAATTAAGTCGATCATTCTGTCGGTCAACCTTCCCTTTCCCCCAATCGACTTCCCATCACCGAGTTTGGAGCTCATTTGTTTTAATTTTCGTAAACGAGTTCCCATTCTTTTTGAACATGACCAACACATTCAATTTTTGAAACTGGGATATCTTCTCCATACGGATTGGATGCAGTAATATATGAGAATGTTTTGGAATCGCCATCCCCGATGTAAGATGTATATCTCACAGAACGATGACTTAATGAACGCTGAAATATACGAACCATTCCCACAGTCTCCATGCCAGCTGAACCATTGTGGTTTTTCAAACATTCTTTAACGTGAAGAATTTTTCAATTTTTGTAAGCAGGTAACACTTTTCTTCGTTTCCAAGAATCGCATCCTTTACAGAAAGAAGACATCACTTCCGCATCAATACACTTTCCTGTTTTGTCTCCTATAACAGCACACACCAACACGAGAAAAATAGCCACGAGTTTTCCACGTTCAATCTCCACTAATTATTATATCGGAAGATTTTGTCAAAGTTACCTCTTCCAAAGCTGCACTTTGCATTGAAGCTTCTGCAACTTCTTTACTATACAATTGTAGTTTGTTTATAATGCTATTATAGGATATTTCAGAAACTGGATGAGGAAAGTCCATGACACCACAGAACGTTGTCATTGCTGCATGACCCTGTCCAATTGTCCTCATTGCTTATACAAAACGTCTCTTTATTTCTGGAATATTTTTTCTTTTACCCAGCATTTTTGATTTTCTAAACAAACACGTCTTTACAGTTCTTGCATTCATTCGAAAAAACACTAGACAAACCTCTAACACATTTTTCTGAGTTTAATATCACCACCACATTTTTTGCAAGAAGCAAAGTTTTGAATGTTTGTAAACATGATAGTTTTATCAAACACTCTATAGCCATGAAAACAGTCATGTTCAATAAAAGATGAATCAACATCTTGCAGCCGAATCTTTTTTCCAGATGCACTGTTTAGTGATTCATCCACACTGTGTACAGCTTTGCATCTCGTATGCGTATTACCAGTAAACTTCCTTTTCTTAGGACGTTTACCAGATGGTCTTCTTTTGGCAGATTCAGTCGAATTCATCCTTCAAAAGTTTATAAAAAATAATATTTTTCTAAAACTTATCTTAGAATAAGATACGGTATGAAAATCAAAAACGAGCGAGTATAAATTCAAGATTCACTTTATCAAAACAAAGTAGAAGTTTATAAAGTTAGTAGAAGTTGTAGTTAATATTCAGAACAACAATAATAATATTTGAGGCTTAGATTCAAGCATTTGATAATAATTAGAATGAAAATATTAGAAACAGAGAAACGCAGCTGTCACCCTGGAGCCAAAATGTAAACAATATTTAAATCATCGTTTCTACTCTTTTTATTTTCTTAACGTCCGTTCTATTGGGAATATCTGCATGCGGTTTCTCTTAGAACACTCAGAAAGGTTTACTCTATAAAATAAAATAATAAAAAATCGATTTTCCGGAAATTTTAAAAGGTATATGATCCCTTAACGATTTTTCGAGCGCAGAGTTTTAGGGATTCGACTATGCTACAAAATCTAACTCTTGTAAGACGTTTGAGCAGGATTCCACGTGAATTCATGAAATGGAGATGTGCAGATTGAATAAATTACATTTGTTGAAACATAGCTCTAGATTTTTGCAATTTAGATGTTCTTCTATTTCACTTGAATTTCAATTTAGCTTCGAATGATATTTGTTTTGATTATTTTATTAATACCAATTCATTACTAAAATTCTCGTATTGCTTTATTTTGAATTTTTATTTCAATTGAATTGGCTTTGTACACAGCATACTAAAGCTAAAAATTGTAGTGAATTGGTATATTAATCAAAAACCGGATGCATTGAAGACTGGAAGATTTTTCTATTAATGTCACAAATTGATGCTTGAATTAGTTTTTCAAAACGTTTCTTTATTCATCTCTTTAAGGCTTCGTCTCTTTATACGCTCTAGAGTCAACATTTCTCTAAAATGTGGTGTATTGCAGAGCATACAAGCTTTTAGAGCGTTGGACAATTTCAATGACTCCCCAAACTTTCATAATTCCACTATATTAGAGATATTAGCCGTACAGTTCCCGTCGTGCCTTTTGTTGGGACACCTGCCAAATATTGATAAAATTGATGCAACAAGCACTTCCCTGTATTAACACGTGTTGCAACGACAGTTATTAACCTCAAAGGTCCCAAGCAGTTTGTAATAAGCGAATTGACTCTAATAAAGCTTAACTCGGCTGACTAAGTAGTTAGACTCTTTGTGTGTTTCACACAAACGTTATAAACCCTGCTACACTAAGTATTGAAATCATGTCACAATTGTTTTCACGTTCATATTTCTGAGGTGATTGCATCCTGCACTTAATCGAGATCTCCATTCAAAGACGCATGCGCAGCCATCTGCCATGCGCCATCAATAGCAACTTGTATGTCGGAATGACCGGTGACATTTCTGGCTTGTTTAGCTCCAAATTGCATATTTACCGTATCCACAGTCGCTATGGTCAAGTCTAACCTTGGTTCCTTTTTGTTGAATCTTTCTGGTGGAGTTAGATAATTTATAACCTCGCAGAAAATTTTAGCGGAAGTGTTACCTTAAGGATGCTTTCGCCATATACACAAGAGCGTGAACTTAACGCAGAGCCCATTTTCGGACAGAACAAATGGTTCAATTTTTATAACAATTTGTGACATTGTAACTCATGCATTTGTTTATAATATACTGGTTTTAAAATTTCAAAATATTTCGTAAATAGTTTTTCCTTTTAGCATGTAAAGGGAGAGCTCATTTAGCATTACGGTATAGGAGAAAAGATGCGAAGCACATTTTATAAAAGAGAATGTATAAACTCGGATAAAAATGAATAGTGTGATAAAGTGATTCTCTACAGGATGATGAAGCCAGAATATAATGTTTGAGTACCTTTATATCTGAAAAAAAACATTCCGAGTTCCGGTCCTATACTTTAGCCGAAAACTGCTTTAACCAATGCATGTGAAAGCCTAGTATTGACTCTTCAGAATGCTTACTCTTTTTCATTGCATGGAATTATACAGGTTGTATCTAAACACTTGGGCAAAATTTTAAGGTGTGATGTCACACATCAAGCCAAGCAATAGTAAATAGGAAACTTAGGGCCCTAAACGTCTTCCGAAGGAGATGGGTGCTATTAAAGTTTAGGATTCGAATTTTCAAATGATTATAAAACTAAAATGGGTCGATTGGTTAGTGGTTTTCGCTAAATCTCGGTAGAACGCACTTTAGAATTTGGAGTAATGAGCAACTTTAACTATTTTTAAGCAACTACTTTTTACTGTTTTTTGTATCACATTAAATGCTTTCAAAAGCTTAAACTTTAATTTCGAGCTCAAAATCCGATTTGTTGGGTTAAGTAGCGCAAACGTGATATTGTTCAGGAGGGAAATTGGAAAAAGAATTGGTTGTACAGTTCTCCTTATGCATTTTGTTGGAGCAAATAAAGCTAAACTCGGTGGACCACGTAAATTTGTTTCACGCACCATATGAAAACTGCTACACTAAAGAGGCGTCACGAAAACCACGTCACACAATTGTTTCACATTCATATTTCTGAGGTGTTTACTTTAATGGAGCTGTCAATTAAGTGTAGGATGCACACATGCACACACATTTGTCAAGTACCATCAATAGGAACTGGTACCTCGGAATATCTGTAAGAATGTCTGGCTTTATAGATGCAATTTGCATATTTGTCTTAGCCACAATCCCTTTAGCTATGTCTTGTCCTGATTCCTCTTCATTGAATCTTTGTGATGGAGTTGCAAATTCATAACCTCGGACAAAATATTAGAGGAAGCCTTATTTTTCCAATGCATTTAATTACATATGAATACGTAGTATTGATTTCATAAGGCTTAGACTATTGTCCATTGTATGAACTTATTTTCCCAGTTGAATATTTTATGCGGCATCTTAATGAACGTGTTGTAAACGGGTAAGACCATTTCCACCAAAAATGCAGACTTCGGCCACGTCTAAGCCATTTGTCGCTTAACTCGCCTCGCTGTCCAGATCATACACACTGAACTGTTCGGCTTCTTTGATGTGTTTCTTTGTCTTCGTTTTGAAGAGAAACGTCAGATACTTAAATATATATATACCACGTGATGGTCTTGAAATTGATATCCTTTCCTAACATTACAAATATTCTTTTACCTCGTGGTGTTTTTTGCGTTTATATATTAGAGTAATATACTTGACATTTTGTCAGATTAAAACGGGTTATTTACAATGGATGTTTCCTTGGTCCTATTCCTCGGAATAAAATAACTTCAGCCAATAGCAATGGCGCAGCTCAGCCAAAATTGTCAATTACACCATAAAAAACCCTACATTCTTTCCCTCTCTCTCTCACTCACTCAGCTAATAGCAAACTTCTGGTTAGTCACTGTGATATCATTCTTTATAATCTAGGGTGAATGCCAGTACATTTTCGTACAGCTGTCGATTGGACGTTGCTAACTAAGCACAATTTTCCGAACCAGATAGTATTTAAATGGACTTCTGAACGTCTCGGGAGTGTTTAACTACATGCTAGCCTAAACCAGCAAATCTCTTGCTCATTTTTGCCTGTTTGGATGGTCGTTTTTCTTGTTGACTTAAAATTTGTGTAATACGGTACACAAGCAAATGTAGCAGAAATAAAGAAAGATATGTCATAGAATTTTCACATACACGATTGTCTCGGAGTATGACATAAATCTTCATCTCTATAATCTTTGGTTTTTGAAAGAGAACATGGCTTCAAACGCCACTTACGACACAAAGTATGTTTCCTTAAAATGATGCAAATTATTATGAGAAAACGTTTTCTCTGTAACCTGGATCAATTCTACAAATATCTTCTACATTTGCAACAGATGGCGGCAAAGGTGGGATAACATGAGTTAATTGAATTTTCATTGAAGTCAACATCACTATACTGTCTTGGGAATTTCACTTTCTTGACGGTTATTTAGTATTACATTCATTCTTTGTTTAAATCTTCCCCGTCCACATCAGAGTTGGATGAAACTGGTGATGGACTTCTATTGAGCACAAGATGCTATTGGTGAATTCGGTGCTGCAATATTTCGAATTTTTTGCAACTCAATTTCTAGTGATGTCCTTGCATCCATAACACAGGCATGTCCTCTAGTGCAGTCGTTTATAGTATTCTTTAAATAGTCTTCAACTTATCTCTCCTACTTCCATCTATACTGGATTCAAACATTTCAGGTTTTCTTGAAGCTTTTAAAGCAATCCACCAGGAAGAACCCTACTTTCGGCCAATTCTGCTTCACGCCTGTTACTGACATACAAAGCCGACTGTTCTCTTTTACAGATATTTTATGATTGGTTGCTTATTTTGGAGGTTCTAAGTGGCTTAGAATCCATAGAAGTCAACAAAGAAGCTATCGGAATTCTTCTATGACGAAATTCTGGGGATCAAAAATCGGTGACAGGTAACCAAATGGACACTACAGCTGATCGGTTGGTTTCTTCACCATGCATTCATTCAACAATACTATCTAGAAAAAAATTGGGCTGTAGAATCAATAGATGGGTATTTCTAATTGAATATAGAAATTTTGCACACGATGCATAAAACGTAAGACTAAAGCAACATAAAAAAAATTCAATTAAAAATGGATGTGGCTAATATAGCGTAAATTCACATGACGCATGTCTTAAGTGTTACATGAAGATTCAACCCCTCAGGGGCTCACCTTTAGGCGAGGTCGGGTGTCTCAATCCCGAGGTGCCCTAGTAACCTTTCCATTTACCAAGGAGTTTACTGTCTTCGGTCACAGGTTGAAACGTATTCAAATGTGCTATTTTCCATTTATGGGAAAATATGTGCCTCGCATACCATCGCATTAACAGAAACGTCATCAGGGTTTTCTAAATATCAGTAAATATGTCCTAATTCAGTTTCTTCCCTTTGTTTTCTAATGAAGTATTAATGTGAATTTATTGCGAGGGCTCTAAGAGCTGCCTGCCCACGAAATTGTGACCTCGATACTGTCCACTGGATTTCTCGATAAAATATATGCGACCACGTTTGAAACACCAGGCCTGTGCTCCCATTCTATGTTAAATTCGGACAATTTCAATGCCCATCGAATCATCCGACTTGACAAATTCTTACCATTTGTTAACGCTGCGTGATCTGTGATCACTTTCACGAGCAGGGGGTCCAAAATAAGTTTTAAACTTATTTAGAGCCCATATTATGCCAAACATTCTCTTTCGGTAACCGTATAATTACGTTCTGCTTCATTAAGTGTTCGAGACGCAAAAGCAATATGTTTTTGATTTTTGTTGAAGCACAGCATCAATTCTACCCACTAGCATTAGTTGTTGTTGTTGTTGTCTGATGCCACCTGTCTGACGCAGTCAGATCAGCCCAAAATTCATTGGCATGGGCTAAAGGTTCGCCTGTCGTTGGCCTAGTTTATCACTAGCATTAGTGAATAATTGAACTGTTCAGAAAAATTCGGTAATTGTAAAACCGGTACCTCCATTAGTGTACGTTTGATCTTATCAAAATCTTGTGCTTTTAGACCAGTTAAACTTAGCCATCTTTTTCTTTAATTGGTACAATGGTTCGCATATATCTGCGTATCGCGAGATAAATTTTTTGGTACCAACCGTCATCCGTAAAAATTTTTGACACTTCCGCTATTTTTGGAAGGTCTCATTTCAGTAATTTCCCTAATTTTATTACTATCGCTTTTGATTTTTGGGTTCCTTTTGTTCACAATAATCGGGCTAAATATTTTCAGTTTGTCACGGGCGAAGTGACATTTCTCCTTATTTCATGTTAGCCCCTGCGTCTGTAATAAAGTAAAACACCTGATTAAAATGATTGAGATGGTCTTTTTAAGGGGATGGCGATGTTATGATAACATCGTCCATATAGAATAACACGAAACGCAATAACAGGTTTTAATATCATGTCGGTGCTTTTTTGAAGGAAATTCGGCGCCACCCCGAAGGCCAAACGGCATCCGGAGGAATGCAAAGTGCCCTTTCGAGTAATAAAAAGCAGTTTTCAATATCTTTTGGGGCTTGTGCCAACTGAGAAGTACCCCTTTTTTAAATCTAGTGTGAACATAACGCCGGTGTGAGTAATATTGGTGAGTAAGTAATCAATCACCGGTAATGGTTTTACGAGGATATTTGGCACCAGTGGGCACTATTTGCGATAATCGATCGCGAAACGATACGCCTCGGGAGAAGCTGGAGGAAGGTCATTTTTCTTTCGTGTTAGAACGACTGGAGATGCGTAAGGCATTAATAGGACAAAATTGTACCATCACGTAACACCTTATTGATTTGATAATCAATAATGCCCTGTTTACTCGATGCGTACCTGTATGGTCTCGACACTACCGGTCCTTTTTGTCCAGTATCTATCACATGATATAGAACATGCGTTAACCCCGGCTGATCGGGAAAATAACCCCTTAAAATTATTTAATACAGCTTTTAATTCTCTCTGTTGCCCGTCACCAAGTTTTGTGTCTGAGATCAATATCGACCAGCTTTTCTATTTTCGGCAATTGTTTGATCTGATTGTCGGGAATGATCAAGGATTTCTGATCAAAATCCAATGTCAATCGTGACTCCTTCATAAAATAGATTCCTAAGATGTATTGATATTTCGTGGTGGATGTTGTCCAGGAATGGAATTCCCCAGGGTTTCTAAATTCCCGATCCGGAATCTGCAATTCGACCCGGACCTGGGCGATTCACACGGGGCTCTTTGTGCTGTTGCCGACTTGCCCGCCTTTGACAAGGCAGCTTCCAGTATGAAAGTAGCTTAGCCGGGTGTGCAGACCTCTCCCTCCCTGAAATAAGATTTTTCCGCTCCCGTGTCCCACATTGCTGTAATAAAGGTTTCGTTTAACATTATAGGACATAGCTTGGGCAATTCGACAGGGTCAGTTCTTATAGAGATGCTCTGATAGGCCGTTGATCTGAAACTGAAGGATTTTTCCGTACCCAGCGATCGATTACCCCCATATTCACATCGATCGCTTAAAAGTTTAAATCTCTATTTCGTTCATTTTGTATTTTC